>NJRQ01000593.1:0-22431 GCA_003063805.1 Aphaenogaster ashmeadi
ATACTTCTATATACTGCATTGGAAAGTTGGCAGAATGTTAGACAATCATCAACTCTATGATGCGTTCTTAATAATGTCCGTGATGTATCATTGTATCAAAATAGCGTTGATTGGATGGGCTTGTGATACAGGCAGAGATCAGGCGATGAGAATCGGCATCACCGTTCATGAAATACTTAACAGCACCACCGACAAGCAAATCAAAGATGAGGTAAATAAACAAAATAAAATTTGCACGTTTTTGTAAACATATCTCGTGTTATTGAGATTTGTTATATTAATTACATTATTATACATTAGGGTGGAGTGAGAAAGAATTTTTTTTTATTTGCGACTGCCCTAGTGCGGAAAAGTTGTGGACGGATATCAGTATTATCCAGAAAAAAATTGAAGCCGATCGGCCGATATCTGCGCATCTAACTTAAAGTTTTGAATTGAACAAAAAAAACTGTAAAATTTTGCGTTGTACTCTGGTGCATTGCGCCAACTGAATTCGCCATAAAAATGGGCCAAATAGGTTGTAGTAGTCCAGAAAGGTTTACACTATTCATTTTTGCGAACCCCAACCATATTGTGAACAGTAGAAAAGTTCACAAATAAGGGGAAATCTCGCAAAATGCAACGGTAATTGAACGATTTATTATAGATATAATAATTTATTTTACGCCTTCTTTGAATAGTGAGCAGCTCTCTGCTACTTTAACATACCCAGGACTCACCACGTGGAGGTGGCCACTCTCGAGTCCCTTACGTACCCACCCAACCACACTACCAATGTGAGCACACATTACGGCCAAAATTCCTGTTTGATGTCAAACTTGGGCATTTGTTTACGGTCTTGGAGTCGTGCACGAATATAACCATCTCGTGCGGCTGTACCGAAAACTCGACTTGATGATTCCGTGACTTCTTTGACAGTCCTTTCAACAGCCTGAGTCGACAAAGCAGGTGGAATAGGTCCAGTGTTTAAACAGCGGCTGCTGGATCAGAGAGCACAGCCTGCAGGTCGGTCCTAGTCAATCCTGTTGTAATAGGAGGTTCAGTGATTTCGTTCTCGCGGAGGATTATCCCGATCTTATCGACTGGAACAAGAACGAAATCACTGAACCTCCCACCACAACAGGATTGACTAGGACCGACCTGCAGGCAGTGCTCTCCGATCCAGCAGCCGCTGTTTCAACTCTGGACCTATTCCACCTGCCTTGTCGACTCAGGCTGTTGAAAGGACTGTCAAAGAAGTCACGGAAGCATCAAGTCGAGTTTTCGGTGCAGCCGCACGAGATGGCTATATTCGTGCACGACTCCAAGACCGTAAACGAATGCCCAAGTTTGACATCAAATAGGAATTTTGGCCGTAATGTGTGCTCACATTGGTAGTGTGGTTGGGTGGGTACGGAAGGGACTCGAGAGTGGCCACCTCCACGTGGTGAGTCCTGGGTATGTTAAAGTAGCAGAGAGCCGCTCAGTATTCGAAGAAGGCGTAAAATAAATTATTATATATAGAATAAATCGTTCAATTACTGTTATGCATTTTGGGAGATTTCCCCTTATTTGTGAACTTTTCTACTGTTCACAATGTGGTTGGGGTTCGCAAAAAATGAATAGTGTACACCATTTGAACTACTACAACGTATTTAGCCCATTTTTATGGCGAATTCAGTTGGCGCAATGCACCAGAGTACAACGCAAAATTTTACAGTTTTTTTTGTTCAATTCAAAACTTTAAGTTAGATGCGCAAAGGGAAGATATCGCCCGATCGGTTTCAATTTTTTTCTGGATAATACTGGTATCCGTCTACAACTTTTCCGCACTAGGGCAGTCGCGAATAAAAAAAATTTTTTTTCGCTCCAACCTATTATACATATTATTTTACACACAGCACAGTTAGTAATTATCTCCCAGTTTTGTATTCACCTATCTTACCCTTACGAAAAAATACACTCAATCATACGTTGACGGTCCGAAATAACCATGAAATTGAGTGTAAACCTTCATGAAACACTCAAATTTGAGTGTTTACACTCGATTTGATAGTTATTTCAGACCGTCAACGTATGATTGAGTGTATTTTTTCATAAGGGTACAACTTGGTATCTTGCAGTTGCAGCTGTTTTCTTTGCAAGTACTGCATCGCGAAAATACGTTCTCCGCCAAAGGACTTACAGTGGATGCAACGCTTCTCATTGCGGTGAATAAATGATTATTTGCTTTCATTAATTAAATGTATACTGCTTACTTATATGATTTTAATTTTAGATAGTGGGTAACATTACTACATATTTAGTCATTTTAATACAATTCTTGGTTACTGAACAGGTTTGCAATAAGAAGGTTGCAAATAGAGACATATAAATAATCTAAAGAAAATAGTTAATCACACGCGCAAACACACAAATAAAGAAATATATTTTCAAGCATTGAACGTATTCTTATAGTTTTAGTACAACGTGTATACGTATATGTGTATATAGAATAGACATGTGTATGTATATGTATATATAAAATTATATATGTCAATATTTAGTTCCAAAAATAAATTTTTAATATATTCTACTTGTTTATGTGTACCTTATGTGTGAAATAAATACATTTAAGAAACATCTTAAATTAATTCAAACTTATGTTACTTTTATCTTTTTCAGCGCATTGATGGTAAGAATAAAAACATATTTGAAATGTGTTTTATAATTAAAATTAATTTTCAAAACCAGCTTGTTAAATATTTCTTTGCACTTTGAGCTTCATTTATTTATACGATGATTAAATGAAATTTCGTTGAAATGTAATGTGGTGATGAATTATTGTGATAACATTCATGCCTTTTGCAATTGCATCCTTTTATTGCTGCTGAAATAAAAAATCAGCTATTCCGTAATAACATGTAGTCTATAGATTACGATAAACCTGTTAAAATTTTCATCAAGAAGAACAGATCGATTAGTTTTAATCTAGATAAGTAGTTAGATTAATTTTGATCGATGTAAAATAGCATTGTCCTTGCATTCTAATTCCAATTTATTAACATTATACTTGTTATATATATAATTTTTACATCAATATCAATGCAACGCAATTTTCGAAGTACTCGCAACGCAATTTATTAATACTTTAATACACACAATATTATAAAAAAGAATTAAGTTTAATGTATCACATTTTGATAAAGTCACGAAAACAATTTATAATTACGATTAACTCGTAATATAAAGTTCGTAAAATAAATACCAACGATGATATACCTTGATCGAGGTAAAAGTGTCAATTAATATTTTTATATTAAAAATTACGATAAAATATATAAACAATTAAACATTTTTAAAATATTGAAATTGTATAAAGAATATCTTACAAAATCCTCTACATATAATGTACTATATAGAATATAGAAAATGAAATTTAGTTATTAAAATCGTTATTAATGTATTTTTACGAGCTACTAATCTAGATACTGTAAACTTCTTGTTTTGCGTGCATACAAGAGTTGATATATTGCTGATATGTCACAATAATCACATATCATTATATAATGATGTATAGTGCAACCCAAAAGAGACAAGTGGCGATCAATCATAGTTACTTCAAAACTAATAATCCCTAAGTCTTGTTTCGCTACTGCAGCAACTGTTCGCAGTCTTAAACTTAAACTCGTCAGATGTAAATCGACAACAAGGAATATATGTCGGAATATATAACGCATTCGCTGTGTAAAAAGATAAGAATTTAAAGATTATACTTAGAGAAGAAGCATTCGTAAATCACGTTTGCATTATTGCTAAAGTGCATTAGTAACGGAATTAATTTTTAAACTGTATAGTCAATGGCTTAAATTGAGGTTTTCCATAATAATCAAAAAATAATGTTCAATCCTTCGAAGTTCCAAAGACAAGCCAAGAGCAAAATGGAACGGAAAAAATGGCGGTTGTTTAACGCTACGGATTTTCAATCCTTGATGTATCCCTGCTTCACCTTCTGTCGCATTCTCGGAATGTTTCCGTACAGGATCAAAAGTTCGACTTTCGAGATATACAAACCGCTCTTCATTCTGTGGACCGGGGTTATCTGCGTTTGCTGTATTTGCGGGCTAGTAATGTTGTATGAGATTAACATTTCTGGAGGGATCAACATGAGAAGCGTACCCAGAACTCTCGACCGTAGCTGCTTCTACACACTTGGCAATTTCATAGCAGTCGTCACGTACCTTTTGAGTGGTCCACGAATGCGTTTGCTTCAGACAATATTGGACATCTCGTCGACACTGCCCTCGGAATCGTATCGAAAGCTATCCTGGCTGATCCACACAAAGGATATTATCGGTTCCTTTTATTTAACTGGAGTCACAATAATATTTTACACCAGAATGAATCTCAATGTCTTGTTAAGGTTTTTTACAATTTACATCAACCTACTAATATTTCAAATAGATATGTTGTACATGAATTGTGTTTGTGTATTAAAAAGCTGTTTCAAGAGAATAAATGACAATTTGGCAAATCTGCAAAAGCTCATCGTGAATGATGAGCCCCCTCTCTGCAAACTGATCTATCACAAGCAGAGAAATCCATTGCTACTAATGGAACTCAAAGCTTTAAAGAAGTGGCATCTGATGATCGGCGACACAGTGCAAATGTTGAACATAATCTTCAGCTTGCAACTCTTAGCTACCATAATCTTGACTTTTATCGAAATCACATTTACCATGTACTATTATGTACTGCAGCTGAAAGAAGGTTTTTTAATAATTTTTATGGAACAGCAGTTATTTTACGTTTACTTCGTCGCGACATTGGCGTTTCTTGTCCTGAAGATGACATTGATAGTATGGGCCTGCGAGACCGGCAAGAATCAGGCCTTAAAAATCGGCACCACCGTTCATGATGTGCTTAACTGCACCAACGATAAGCAAATCAAAGACGAGGTAATGAAAGACGAAATCTAATTCGTACATTTTTTATAAACATATTTCATGTGCTAATCGATTCTTATACATTAAAACTGCTGGATATGTAATCATGTTTCCAATCTTGTTTTTATCCATTTTGCGATCTGATGTTGCAGCTGCAATTGTTCTCCTTACAAATTCTGCATCGAAAAAATACATTCTCTGCGAAGGGTCTTACTATGGACGCGACGCTTCTTGCTGCTGTAAGTAATCGATATATCTTTAATAAATAAATATAAATTGTTTATCTGTTTGATTTTTTTTGCTTTCAGATAGTAGGTAATGTCACTACATACTTATTAATCCTGATGCAATTCTTAAACGAATCGCATTTTTGCGATGGAAAGACAGCCACCAATGTTACACAATCTAATTAGAAAAATAATCAAATAAAAAATATTTTTAATAAATATATTTATATAAGTTTACGCGTTGCGTGAATGGATTGTGCTGCGACAAAAAATTGCAACATGTGTAATATTCAAACTAAAATACAAAATGCAAAATATAAACCACTTTGGAATTTACTTTTTATGTAATGTAAAATTGTATCTGTTAATTTATTAATTACGAAAATATGTAAATTCAGATATAGATAATTTATTCTAATCTTGAATGTTACTACGCAATATTTTATATTTGTGCAAAATATATTTTTACATATGTATAAATGGATATAACTAAGCCTTACACATACATGCACAGTTATACTTTATAAATAAAACTTCAATATTTCTTTTAATGCGCCATTTTTGAGGTATAGTAAATATATTTTTGAAAAATAACTTTATACTGAAAGATACAACAAAATATACTTTCTATTTTATGTCTGCATGCGTAATTTGTAGAATAGTGTTACAATAATTACACAACATTTCTTTGCATTCATCCCAAGAATAACAAATGTCGATCGAAGAACGCCATGGTTACTTCACAACTAACAAATGGCTTCTTCAGCCTTGTCTTTCTACTTGAATTAGCATTTTCTCACAGTTTTAAACATAAACGCATCGAGTGCAGATAGGACGAGAAGTCCATATCAGTTTACACACTTGTTATAAAGAGAGAGATAAACTTCAAGATTACTATTTGAAAAGAAGCTTTCGCATGCTAAAATGTATTGATAACTTGTTAATAATATAGATATTGATACAGATTGTTATTCTTCTATAAATTTAGAGATCTAATCATGTTTAGTTTGAGAATCCAACAATACGCCAAAAGCGAAATGCAGAAAAGATGGGTGCTGTTCCACGCCACGAATTTTCAATCTTTAATGTATCCCTGCTTCACCTTTTGCCGCATTTTCGGAATGTTTCCATACAAGATCAATGATTCGATCTTCGAAGCTTCAAAACCGCATTACATCGTATCGACTGTGATTGTCTGTGTTTACTGTGTTTTTTACCTGATATTTATTTTCAATATTAGTATGTTTAAATTCAACTTTGGACTTGTAAGGAATCTTGAGACTGTCTGTTACTATACAATCAGTGATCTCATAGTGATCGTCACGCACGTCTTGAGCAGCCCGCTAATGCATTTGCTACAAATTATAATGGAGGTCTCTTCAAAATTGTCCTCGGAGTCGTATCAAAAGTTGTCCAAATTAATTCACGTCAAAGACATCTCTGGCTTTATCTTCCTAATCATCGAAATGTGCATATATTTTTCTAAACTACAGATGTTTGAAAATTTGAACTATTTGTCTGTGCTGACCATAGTAGTCACAACATACTTCGGCATGCTGATACTTCAGATAAATATGATGTACATAAATTGTGTTTGTGTATTAAAGGCCTGTTTCAAAAGTATTAATGACAATCTGGTGCACATGCAAAAACTCGTGGCAAATGATATAAAATCATGTGTCCCCAGGTTGATTTGCAACGTGCAGAGAAATCAATTTTTGCCAGCAGAACTTAAGAACCTGAAGAAGCGTCATCATATGGTTAGCGACGCAGTACAAATGCTGAACATAATCTGCAGTCTGCAACTCCTTGCTTTTATAGTTATATCCTTTTCTAATATCACTTTTGAACTGTATTTCTATGCAGTGCGCTGGCAAGATGGTCTATTCATTAGTTTTGATATGCAGTTTTTCGACGCGTTATTAACGACGGTAAAGTAGGATATTACTTTATAATTGTGACGCTACTTATATGGGTCTGCGAGACTAACAAGAATCAAGCATGTGAGATCGATACCACCATTCACGACTTACTTAACAGCACCAATGACCAACAAATTAAATATGAGGTAGTAAAGGTGTAATTTTATCTATATTCTTTTCTCAAAATGTACTGTAAGCAATTTTTTTAGTCATTAAATTTACTGACGTATAATTGCGTTTTTTAATTCTATTTTTTTGTTCCTACATTTAGTTATCTTGCGATCTGACATTGCAGGTGCGGTTGTTTTCTTTACAAATACTGCATTGAAAAAGTATATTTTCGGCGAAAGGTATCACTGTTGATGCAACGCTTCTTGCAACAGTAAGTATTCCTATTCGATTTAATTAATAAAATATATATTGTTTATATTCTTCATTTTGCTTTTAGATAGTGGGTAACATTACTACGTACCTATTAATCTTGATGCAATTCTTAAACATGTCTCATTATTGCGATGGAAAAACCGCAACTAATGTTACACAATCTAATTAAAGGGATACATAATAGGATAAAAACATGTTTTCAAATGTTTAAAATACTTTTTTTCCATTATTAATAAAGTATTTACTCGATATTTTACACTTGTACAAAAACAGTTATAAATATATAATTGAAATAACAAGGCCTTGAATATGGATACACAATATGTTAGTAACTATTTTGCATAAATTAAATTTTATTATTTTATTTGTTTGAATGCAATGTGTGACGTAAATATTTCTAAAAATTTTGCTTGAATATCATATTTTTAAATACCATATCATATTGATGATTGGTTAAATTAGATAATGATATAAAATCAATTCGTGGAATTATATATATGAAACTCGTAAGGAATAATTTATATTAGGTCGGTATGTATTACATATGTGCGATTATATTTACAAGAATTTGTATTATTAATAATGATTAGTTTGTGGTTTCAAAAATAACGTTTTCATTCAAAATGAAGGCACATCGAATTCATCCGGAGTATTAAGATTATTCCATAATATCTGTACGTAGTCACAAAGATTAATTTAGACTTAAGACTAAACTGTTAAATGCGTTAACTTTTAACTCTATTTCAATGTAGCAACAAATATTTTATTACATAGCGGCAGAAGAAAAACGCGAAAGAAGTACAATCGTAAATTTTTGTAACAAACAAAAATCGAAAGGAGTTTACAGATTTTAACAATTTATCATAGTAAAAATGCGAATTTATACTACGTTGTTGATTAATATCGATGTTAATTATAAATATTACGTATTAAATGCGTTGTGACATCGTTTAGCTGGTAATCAATCCATTTGCTGTTTCATTGACCAAAAAGTCGAAAATGTCCGTTGTATAATAATTACGACTAATAAAGTCAAAATAATGATTTTAATATATTATCATATTTAATATTAGAGAAGCACAATTTATTTCAAATATGGATCCAGCAAAACACGCACGTTCAATAAACAAATATATGTCTTCTTTGTGTGTTTTTGTTTATACATATATAATTCATCATGCATTGGATACTGTACATGGTGTATGGTGTATGGTTCATTTTTGCATTTCTTCCGACTGATGTGTGTAAATGTATACTCTATATAATGCCTTTGTCAGTCCTGGAATTTTGCGAGAGTTCTTTAGAGCGTTCAGAAAATCATCTACAAAAATCAAGGATGTATCGTAAGGATTTATTGTGCTCTGAAGATTATAAATTCTATACGTATGACTAGAATCAAAATCTTCATAATATTGTAATATTGTACATATTACATATAAAAAAATTAATTAATAATAATTAAAAATATTACATTAGTTGTGTAATATCATCTTATGCGAAATGTAAACATGCGATAGTTGGAAATAGATAGTCATTAAGAAATAGGTTATCATTATGAATGCATTTTTGAAAGCTGGCGATCCACAAGAAATCTTTTCCCGTTTCAAGTATGCATGATTGAATGAGTCGTATGTCACAATAATTACATAGTACTTCGGCATGTTAGAGATGACAGTTGCCGATCGAAGAATGTCATGGTTACATCATACCTAACAAAATTCTTTTAGTCTTATGTCGTTTCTCGAGACTACAATTATTCGTAGTTGAACACTTAAATTCGCGGGGTGTACATCGATGATAAGAAGTTCATATCGATTTACGTACGTGAAAAGACAATTGTAGCGCACAAGGACTATACATAGAAAAAAACTTTTGCAATCACACTAATATTAATGCCCAGGTGTATCAATAACGTGATTAATAATTTATAAATTGTTGACTATACGATTTAATTTTCCTTGTTTTCTCGTGACATATCGCTGATCATGTTCAAGTTGTCATCAAATTTACAAGGAGAACCAAAAGGCAAACAAAAAGAAAATGGATGGCGTCTGTTCCACGCTAAGGACTTTCAATCCCTGATGTATCCTTGCTTCACGTTCTGCCGTATTCTCGGTATATTTTCGTATAAAGTCAACGCTTCAATTTTCGAGGCTTCAAAACCGCGCTATATTGTGTCAGCTGTAATTATCTGCATATCTGGTATTTACACACTGGTAACACTGTATGGTTCTACCATTTTTGGAAAAATCGATATGATAATTTTACCCAAGAATCTTGCGGATTACTGTGTCCTTGTGTTTGGCGGTTTCATAATGATCGTCACGTTCATCTTAAGCGGTCCGCGAATGCGCTTGCTCCAGACTATAATGAATATTTCTTCAAAACTGCCTCCAGAATCCTATCAGAAGCTATCTAGATTGATTCACACTAAGGATATCATCGGTTTTCTTTATCTAGCTGGACTCGTATTAATGTGTATCATATGGTTTCAAATAAATTTCTTGTTTCAAATATATATCAATCTAGTGATATTTCAAATGGATATGTTATATATGAATTGCGTTTGCGTATTAAAGGCCTGTTTTAAAAGAATCAACGACAATCTGGCACACATGCGAGAACTAGTGGCGAACGATGAACCACGTGTCGTTAAACTGATCTATAACGAGCAGAGAAATCCATTCCTGATAATGGAACTGACGGCTCTGAAGAGACAACATCTAATGATCAGCGACATAGTACAGATGCTCAATATGATCTTCAGTTTGCAGCTTCTTGCTTCAGTAGTCATAACCTTCTCTGATATCACGATTCATCTATACTACTATATACTGGAGTGGCAATACGTTGTGGTAACGAGTACTCTGACAAAAATAGTATTTCACACGTATTTTTTCTCACGTACGGCGTACAACTTTATAAAAATAGCATTGGTAGTATGGGCCTGCGAGACGGGCAAAGATCAGGCCCTACAAATCAGCACTTCCGTTCACGATATGATTAACAGCACCATCGATGAGCAAATAAAAAATGAGGTAGCTTACTGAAAAATTAAACTATACACTTCCTTTTTTTAAATTGTGCTAATGTATCTCGTGTATAAAAATAATTTTTACATGAAATCTACTCGATTCATAATTATATTTTCCTATATTTAATAATTTTGCGATTACAGTTGCAACTGTTTTCTTTGCAAGTTCTGCATTGTGAAATAACATTTTCTGCGAAAGGTCTTACTATAAATGCAAAGCTTCTCGCTGCGGTAAGTGATTGATATGCCTTGATTAGTTCTTAATCATAATTTGTTAAAAATATTAATAAGAAATGGAATATGTATCGCGTTAATTTTTTTAAATTATGCTTTCAGATAGTGAGCAGTGTCGTTATGTATGTATTAATATTATTCCAATTCATGCGCATGTCGTATTCTTGCGAGAAAAAGCCAGCAGACAATATTACGGAAGTAATCTAATTACAAGAATATATATAATTAAATAAATAAATGTGTGTTTAGATGTGTTAGAAATACTTTGTTTTTAATATTAGATTACTTTTTATCGTTGTGAGTCGCTCGATATTTCATATTTCTATTCATATACATGTATATATAATATATATATATATATATATATGCACACGTACTAAGACATATGAAAATCCTGTTCTACGTATGTTAACATTCAATTAAAAATAAAATTTTAACATTTTATTTGTTTAAATATAGTTTATAATATATTTATTTCTAAATAATTTTTTGCTTCCTCAGAAAGGAAGCTTTGTTTTCGTGAAAAAAAATTTTTTTTAACTTGTCGCTGCCAATGTGTTTAGAATGTTTTAAAACGTCGAAAAATCGCTTAAAGAAAAAATGTCTGTGTGTATGTATGATGTATGTGTGTGTGTGTGTGTATGTTTGTGTATGTATGTGTGTGTGTATGTATGTATGTATGTGTGTGTATGTATGTACGAATTAGATTGTTGTGGTTGTTGTAACTTCCGTAATTTTTTAGGTATCGGGCTAATATTTTTTTCAATTGAAAAAGAATTATTAAAGGAAGGTTGGTATTGAATTGGGCGATGATCGGTAAAGGGGTTCTTTTTTTATAACATTTTGAAATTTGAAGGAAATGTTTGTGGTTGCTCTAATTTCCGCAATTTTGAAGATATCGGACTGGATTTTTTTTAATTGAAAGAGAATTATTAAAAGAAGGTTGGTATTGAATTAGGCGATTATTGGTAAAGGGGTTCTCTTTTTATAACATTTTGAAATTTTGGGGAAATGTCCGTAGTTGCTCTAATTTCCGCAATTTTTTTATTTTGTATATATTTAATAGGTCATATAATGTAACTTTTTATCTATTGCTGTTTTTGATTAAAATTTAGATAAATTAAATATTAAGTAAATATAAATAAATCAATACAATTTACAATGTGTATTTTTGAAATGTACGATAATAAACGTAATTAACAATTTAAATTCCATTACAGAAGATATCGTATTGTTTTACTTTATCTAATACAATGCAATTAGTTTATTTCTATTTTACTTCATTATTCAAAACACAAACACGCATATTATTTTTCAAGGGAAGTTAGAATATAATTATATTTAATGTAAATTTTATATCTGAAGTTAATATTTAAAAATATTATACTGGAAATATGTTTGAACTTGGGAATTCTGTATTTATTAATAACTACAAAAACCTTTGTGAAAAATTATTAATTACAACATTTTTCCGATTGATAAATCTGCATGTACACTCTGCATACTGCCTCCGACAGTATTGTAATTTTTCGAAAGTTCCTTACAGCGTTAAACTACAAAATTATCGACAATTAGGTGCACCGCAAAGATTTATTATGGAAATTATAAATTCTAAATGTATAGATACAATCGTCACTTTCGATATAAATATAGAGAAAATATCTTATATAGATACATATTTACATATAATTTATATATAATATTATTATATAAAGAAATATATGTAATATTTATGTACAAACAACCAAGAATATTAGATCGAAATCGTGTGATATAGTTATCAAACATCTTATGCGGAATGAGGGCTTTGGAAACAGATGGTCATTAGGAAATAAGTAATCCTCATGAGTGCATTTTAGAAAACTACTAGATCTACAGGGAATAGCATAGAAAACATCGACATTTTCTATTTTATTTCATGTATACTTAAATGATTTGATGAGTTGTATGTCACAGCATATATTCTTCTTTCATACAGAGATGAAAATTGTCGATCAAAGAATGTCATGGTTACATCATGCCTAACAAAGCATCCGTTTATTCTTGTGTTATTAGAGGAAAGAGCAATTATTCGCAGTTTTGAAATTAAATTCGTCGAGCGTACATCGATGGTGAGACACTGTTATCGGTTTACGCAGGTGGAAAGACAAAAGTAGCGAAAAGGTTACACTTAGAAAAGAAACTCTGTTGATCACAATTTATATTAATATCAAAACATATTATTAACTTGATTAATAATTTATAGATTGCTGTCTATAATTTGGTGTTTTGCTTTCTCGTAAAATATCACTAATCATGTTCAACTTATCATCAAATTTCCGAAGAGAACCCAAAAGAAAACAAAAAAAAGAAGAATGGCGATTGTTCCACGCCAAGGACTTTCAATCCCTGATGTATCCTTGCTTCACTTTGTGTCGTATTTTTGGAATACTTCCATGTAAGATCAATGCATCGACTTTTGAAGTTTCAAAACTATACTACATCCTATCAATTATCGTTATCTGCACTTGGAGTATTTACGCATTGATAACGCTGTACGGTTTATCCATGTTTAAACAAATCGATATGATGAAATTACCCATGAATATTGTGGATTTCTCCGTCATTGTACTTGGCGGTTTTATAATAAGCGTCTCATTCATTTTAATTGGTCCGCGAATACGTTTGCTCCAGATTATATTGAAGATCTCTTCAAGACTACCATCGGAATCATATAAGAAGCTATCTAGACTGATCCACACTAAGGATATCATCGGTTTTCTTTTAGTCGGGCTCATGTTGATATTTACTTCTATGTTCCAAATAAATCTCTCATTTCAAATCTATTTCGGTCTAGTGTTATTTCAGATGGATATGATGTATGTAAATTGCGTTTGTGTATTAAAGGCATGTTTTAAAGAAATCAATGACAATCTGGCATACATGCAAAAACTCATACTAAACCATGAGCCACATATTCCTAGACTGATCTATCACAAGGAGAAAAATCCATTCCTGATCATGCAGCTCAAAGCTCTGAAGAAACAACATTTAATGATCAGCGATACAGTACAGATGTTAAATATGAATTTCAGTTTGCACCTTCTTGCTACAATAGTCATGACCTTTGCCGAGATCACTTTCAAGCTGTATTTCTACATATTAGGTTGGCAACATTTTTTGTCAAAGAGCACTCCTGAGGAAGTATTGTATCACGCATTTTTTCTCTCACGCATGGCATACTTCTTCATAAAAATAGTATTGATAGTGTGGGCCTGCGAGACGGGCAAGGGTCAGGCCGTGCAAATTAGTACTTCCATTCATGATGTGCACAACAGCATCAACGATGAACACATAAAAAATGAGGTACTATAATAAAATATTGATTTCTTAGATTTCTTTTAAATCATGTTAATATGTCTTGTGTATTAAAATGATTGTTGATACACACCAAATCTACCAGATTCATAATTACATTGTTCAATTCCATATTTGAAAATTTTGCAATTACAGTTACAACTGTTTTCCTTGCAAATACTTCATTGCGATAATACATTTTCTGCGAAAGGTCTTACTGTAGATGCAAAGTTTCTCGCTGGGGTAAGTAATTAGTCATATGCTTTATTAATTAATCGTTCTAATTTGTTAATAAAATTAATAATTACTAAAACATGCATTGGATACTTTAAATTTGCTTTTCAGATAATGGGTAGCATTATCACGTACGTACTAATAATGTTTCAATTCCGGCACACGTCGAAATCTTGCTAGAAAAAGATGGCAAACAACATTGTGGAAGTGATCTAAGTATAAAATGTATAATTAAACAGACAAAGATGATGTTAAATGGACTTGATTATCATATGATAGATTATTTCTTATCGTTATAAATATAACATATTTGCTTGATGCTTTATAGTTTATAGCTTTAAGATATATCTACAAAGATATATTATAAAAATCTTATGCCATATACATGTTAACATTTAAATGAAAATAAAATTTTAATATTTTATTTGCTTAAATATATATAATAAATACGTAAAATAATACATATATAATAAATTAATTTCTCTCACAAATATAGTTCTATACAGGGTGTTCCGTGACTCAACTGCAATACTTTAGGAACGTGTTGGGAAGGTTATTTTAGGTCGAAATTGTCTTATAAACATATACCCGAAACTCGATCGTTACCAAGTTACGGATGTTTTAACCTTTTATGATTAGCTTTTTCAATAAATATCAAATTATTGGTTGTACATTTATTTTATTAACAGACATGGATTATTTAGTGATAATAATTACAAATGATTTTCAAAATGTCCTCCAGCTTCTGTACACATTCTGGCTCTTCTTAAAATTGAAGATAAAATTAACAGATTTACCAGATCGCGCTAAGATTGCCGGTTTTCTTTTAATGACATTAGTGAAAGAGAATTTTGTTTTGATGGCATCTCAAATTCTCTTGGTTTCTTGGCCACCGAGATCACCTGATCTGAACCCCCTTGATTATTATCTGTGGGGCCACATGAAAAGTCTAGTTTATGCACAAATATCGCGTACTAGAGATGAACTCATCGACAGAATTATGACTGCCGCTGTATCCATTCGTGACGACCATCGTACTCTCGGGAGAGCTACTTCCTCAATTTTAAGAAGAGCCAGAATGTGTACAGAAGCTGGAGGACATTTTGAAAATCATTTGTAATTATTATCACTAAATAATCCATGTCTGTTAATAAAATAAATGTACAATCAATAATTTGATATTTATTGAAAAAGCTAATCATAAAAGATTAAAACATCCGTAACTTGATAACGATCGAGTTTCGGGTATATGTTCATAAGACAATTTCGATTTAAAATAACCTTCCCAACACGTTCCTAAAGTATTGCAGTTGAGTCACGGGACACCCTGTATATGAAATTCTATACGTGAAATGCGTTATATGTATAATGAAACTTTTCAATTATTGTTCTTTCTTATTAAATTTATAATAAATTAAATAATAGATAAATATAAATTAATGCGTACAATTTACAATTTGTATATTTCTCATGTACGAAAATAAATATAATATTTTAAATAGTGTTTCAGAAACATGCGCAAAGAGAAAGAGAGAGAATATTAAAGTTTAGAATCGTGTAGACGTTACTAATGGATTTATTAGAGTTACTGATTAGTACAGTTGTATAGACATTGAACACTCTATACTTTCTGTTTTATGATTGTACATAATTTGTAGAATTGTATGTTACAATAATTACACAATATTTCTTTCCATCCATCCCAAGAGTGACAAATAGCGATCGAAGAACGCCATGGTTACTTCACGACTAACAAATGGTTTTTTCAGTCGTGTCTTTCTGCTTGACTTAGCATTTCCTCGCAGTTTTAAACATAAACGCATCGAGTGTAGGACGAGAAGTTCATATCAGTTTACACACTTGTTATAAAGAGACAAACTTCAAGATAACTCTTTGAAAAGAAGCTTTCTTGTATTGCTAAAATGTATTGCTAACATTGTTAACATTTGGATTTTGATTAAGATTGTTATTCTCCTATGAATCTGGAGATCTAATCATGTTTAGTTTGAGAATCCAACGATACGCCAAAAGCAAAATGCGAAAAAGATGGGGACTGTTCCATGCCTCGGATTTTCAATCTTTAATGTATCCCTGCTTCACCTTTTGCCGCATTCTCGGAATGTTTCCGTACAAGACCAACGCTTCGACCTTCGAAGTTTCAAAATCGCAATACATCGTATCGACCGTGATTGTCTGTGTTTACTGTGTTTTTTACTTGGCATTTATTTACAATATTAATTTGCCTAATTTCAACTTTGGACTTGTAATGAATCTTGAATTTGTCAGTTACCAAACGTTCAGCGGTTTCATAATGATCGTCACGCACGTCTTGAGCAGCCCGCGAATGCGTTTGCTACAGACTCTATTAGAGATCTCTTCAAAACTATCTTCGGAGTCATATCAAAAGTTGTCCAAATTAATCCACATCATGGACATCTCAGTCATTATCTATTTAGCCGTGCAAATGTGCTTATGTATATCTGAACTACAGATATTTAAACCGAACTATTTGACTATACTAACCAAGGTGTTGACAATGTATGTCTATGTGCTGATATTTCAAATTAATGTGTTGTACATAAATTGTGTTTGTGTATTAAAAGCTTGTTTCAAAAGTATAAATGACAATCTGGTGTACATGCAAAGACTCGTGATAAATGACATAAAATCGTGTATTCCTAAATTGATCTGCCACATGCAAAGAAATCAATTTTTACTATCAGAACTTAAAAACTTGAAGAAGCGGCATCATATGGTTAGCGACGCAGTGCAAATGATAAACATAATCTTCAGTCTGCAACTCCTTGCTGTTATAGTTATGTCCTTTATTAATATTACTTTTCAACTGTACTTCTATGCAGTGCACTGGCAAGATGGGTTATTCATTAGTTTTGATATGCAGTTTCTCGTCGCGTTTTTAAGATCAACAGGATATTACGTTATAATTGTAACGCTACTTGTGTGGGTCTGCGAAACTAGCAAAAATCAAGCACGTGAAATCGGTACTACCATTCACGACTTACTTAATAGCACTAGTGACGAACAAATTAAATATGAGGTAATAAAAATGTTATTTTATCTATATACTTTTCTGAAAAAATGCTGTTTGCGATTGTATTAGACGTTAAATCTATTGAAGTATAATTGTGTTTTTTAATTCTATTTTTTCGTTCCTACATTTAGTTATCTTGCGATCTGATTGCAGGTGCGGTTGTTTTCTTTACAAATACTGCATCGCAAAAATATATTTTCGGCGAAAGGTCTCACTGTTGATGCAACGTTTCTTGCAACAGTAAGTAATCTTACTTGCTTTAATTAATAAAATACATATTGTATAAATTTTTTATTTTATGTTTAGTTGATGGGTAACATTACTACGTACATATTAATTTTGATGCAATTCTTAAACATGACTCATTCTTGCGATGGAAAAACCGCAACCAATGTTACACGATCTAATTAAAAAGTATGTATAATAGAATAAAAACGTGTTTCCAATGTTTATATAAAATAATCTTTTTTTCATAATTAATAAAATATAATTACGTGACGTTTACACTTGTATAGAAGCAGATTTACATATGTGTATATATAATAGACATAACAAGGCCTTGGACATGATTATACAATATTAATAACATGTTAGTAGCCATGTTACATAAATTGAATTTTATTATTTTGCTTGTTTGAATGCGATATGTGACGTAGTAAATATATTTCTGAAAATATCGCTTAAATACCATATGCTTCTATATTATATCATACTGATCTGATGATTGATTAAATGAAATAATAATAAAATCAATTCATAGAATTATATATATGAAACTCATAAGGAATAATTTATATCGGGTCAGTATTACATAAATGCGATAATGTGCAAAATTACATTTGTAAAAATTTGTATTATTTAACAATAAACTTGCGACGATGGTTTTAAAAATAACGTTTTTATTCGAAGTGAATACATATTTCGTTTAACCGATAGGTTAGAATTATATATATTCTATAATTTCTATACATAAGTCACACAAAGGTTAATTTACACTTAACTTAAATGCATTACTTTGTAATTCTGTTTTGATGTAGTAACAAATATTTTATTACATAATGGCAAAAAAAGGCGGCAAATTGTAAATTTTTGCAACAAATGAAGACCGAAACGTGATTACAAGTTTTAACAATTTATCGTAGTAAAAATGCGAAATTTATAATACGCGGATAATTAACATTAAAATTAATTATAAATATCACGTATTAAACGCGTTGCGACGTCGTTTGCCTGGGAATTAATCCGTTCGCTATGCGTTTTGACCAAAAAATCGGAAATATCAGTTTTATAATAATTACGACTAATAAAGTCGAATTAATGATTTTTGAAGATGAGATAGATCATCCAATAATATATAATTGATATTTAATAGTTGGAAGCGCAATTTATTTCAAATAGCAATCCAGCAAAACACGCAAATTATCAATAAACAAATGTATTTCTATAATGCGTTTCTTTATTTATATACGTATATGATTAGACATCGTATGCGATGCCCATTTTTACATTTTTTCCTGATTGGTTTATGTGCGTGTATACTCTGTTTAGTGCTTTCGTCAATACTCTAATTTTGCTGAAGTTTTCTGCACCAAAAAATGTCGATAACTTGGAACACCGTAAAGATTTATTGTAGAGACGATAAATTCTAGATGTATACATACAATTGTAATTTTAGATATAGGAGAGAATATCCTATATATTTATATAATAAGACTAGACTTTTATAACATATTAAGATATATATTATCTATATTATATATAAAATATACGTATATATATATATATATATATATATATATATATATATATATATATATATAATATATGCTAAAAATATTAGATCGAAGTCGTATGATAAAAATGTCAAATATCATATGCGGAATGTAAACGTGGGCTTTGGAAATAGATAATCATTAGGACATAATCATTATAAATGTATTTTAAAAAGCTAGCGATCCACAGGGATACTGTGCGGTACTACCGTTTCCTGTTTGATGTGTGCTTAAATGATTTGATGAGTCGTATGTCACAGCAAATGCATATTCTTCATTCATATAGAGATGACAAATTGTCGATCGAAGAATGTCATGGTTACATCACGCCTAACAAGGCATCCTTTTACTCTTGTGTCATTACAGGAGACAGCAATTATTCGCAGTTTTGAAATTAAATTCGTTGAGCGTACATCGATGGTGAGACACCGTTATCGGTTTACGCACGTGGAAAGACAAAAGTAGTGAAGAGGTTACACTTAGGAAAGAAACTCTCTCACAATTCATAATAACATCAAAATATTATTAACTTGATTAATAATTTATAGCTATCTATAATTTGGTTTATTGATTTTCCTCGACATATCACTAATCATGTTCAACTTACCAAAGAATTTCCGAGGAGAATCCGAACGAAAACAAAAAAAAGAAGAATGGCGACTCTTCCACGCCAAGGATTTTCAATCCCTGATGCATCCTTGCTTCACTTTGTGTCGTATTCTTGGAATATTTCCATATAAGATGAATGCTTCGACTTTTGAAGTTTCAAAATTATATTGCATTCTATCAATTATTGTTATCTGCGTTGGGAGTATTCACGCACTGATAAGATTGTACGGTGTATCCATTTTTGGACAAATCAATATGGTGATTTTACCCAAGGCTATTGCGGATTACTGCATCGTTATACTCGGCAGTTTCATAATAACTGTCACATTCATTTTAACTGGTCCGCGAAAACGTTTGCTCCAGACTATACTGAAGATCTCTTCAAGACTGCCTTCAAAATCATATGAGAAACTATCTAAACTGATCCATGCTAAAGATATCATCGGTTTTCTTTTAGTTGGGCTCATATTGATGTTGACTACCATGTTGAATACAAATCTCTCATATCAAATCTATTTTGGTCTCGTAATATTTCAGATGGATATGACGTATGTAAATTGCGTTTGTGTATTAAAGGCATGTTTTAAAGAAATCAATGACAATCTGGCATACATGCAAAAACTCATACTAAACTATGAGCCACATATTCCTAGATTGATCTATCACAAGCAGAGAAATCCATTCCTGATCATGCAGCTCAAAGCTCTGAAGAAACAACATTTAATGATCAGCGATACAGTACAGATGCTAAATATGAACTTCAGCTTGCACCTTCTTGCTACAATAGTCATGACCTTCTTCGAGATCACTTTCAATCTATATTACTACATATTAGCTTGGCAATATTTTTTGTCAAAGTATACTTTTGAGACAGTATGGTTTCACACATTTTTTCTCTCACGCATGGCATACTTCTTCATAAAAATAGCAATAATAGTTTGGGCTTGCGAGACGGGCAAAGATCAGGCCGTGCAAATTAGCACTTCCATTCATGATGTGCACAACAGTATCAATGATCAACAAATCAAAGATGAGGTACTATAATAAAATTGATTTTTTAGATTTCTTTAAAGTTATGTTAATATGTCTTGTAAAACGATTCTATTAAAACAATTGTTGATACACCAAATCTACCAGATTCATAATTACATTGTTCAATTCTATATTTGAAAATTTTGCAATTACAGTTACAACTGTTTTCCTTGCAAATACTTCATTGCAATAATACTTTTTCTGCGAAAGGTCTTACTGTAGATGCAAAGCTTCTGGCTGGTGTAAGTAATTAGTCATATGATTTATTAATTAGTTGTTCTAATTTGTTAATAAAATTAATAATAAGTTGGTTACTTTTAAATTTTCTTTTTAGATAATGGGTAGCATCATCACGTACATACTAATAATGTTTCAATTCTGGCGCACACCGAAATCTTGCTAGGAGAAGACGGCAAACAATATTGTGGAAGTAATCTAAGTATAAAATATATAATTAAACAAACAAAGGTGATGTTAAATGGACTTGGTTATCATATAATAGATTATTTCTTATCGTTGTAAGTATAACATAATTGCTTGATACTTTATAGCTTTAAGATATACATATGTACAAAGGTATTATGAAAGCCTTATTCCATATAGTACAGTTGTATAGACATTGAACACTCTATACTTTCTATTTTATGTTTGCACATATAATTTATAGAATTATATGTTACAATAATTACACAACATTTCTTTCCAATCATCCTAAGAGTGACAAATGTCGATCGAAGAACGCCATGGTTACTTCACGACTAACAAATGGCTTTTTCAGTCGTGTCTTTCTGCTTGACTTAGCATATTCTCGCAGTTTTAAACATAAACGCATTGAGTGTAGTTAGGACGAGAAGTCCATATCAGTTTACACACTTGTTATAAAGAGAGAGAGAGACAAAGTTCAAGATTACTCTTTGAAAAGAATTTTTGCATTTATATCTACATTAATGCTAAACTGTATTGATAACACTGCTAATATTTAGATTATGATAAAGATCGTTATTCTCCTATACATTTGGAAATATAACTATGTTTAGTTTGAGAATCCAACGATATGTCAAAAGCAAAATGCGGAAAAGATGGGGGCTGTTCCACGCTACGGATTTTCTATCTTTAATGCATCCCTGCTTCACCTTTTGCCGCATTCTCGGAATGTTTCCATACAAGATCAACGCTTCGACCTTCAAAGCTTCAAAATCGCACTACATCCTATCGACAGTGATTGTCTGTGTTTATTGTGTTTTTTATCTGATATTGATTTACAATATTATCATGTCTAAATTCAACTTTGGAATTATAAGGAATCTTGAGGCTGTCTGTTACTATACAATCATTAGTTTCATGGTGATAATCACGCACATCTTGAGCAGCCCGCGAATGCGTTTGCTACAGACTATATTGCAGATCTCTTCAAAATTATCCTCGGAGTCGTATAAAAAAATGTCCAAATTAATCCACATCAAGGACATCTCGGGCATTATCTTCCTAGTCGTAAATGCGTCCATATATTTTTCTAAACTACAGGTGTTTGGATATTTTGTGTTTGACTATTTCACTGTGCTGATTATAGTGTTCACAATGTACGCCGCTCTGCTAATATTTCAGATAAATATGTTGTACATAAATTGTGTTTGTGTATTAAAGGCTTGTTTCAAAAATATTAATGACAATCTGGTGCATATGCAAAGACT
>NJRQ01000593.1:60512-76699 GCA_003063805.1 Aphaenogaster ashmeadi
ATATATATTTTTTATTTTGTTTTTAGACGGTTAATAATATCACGACATATATGTTAATTTTGATACAATTCTTAATCATATCACATTCTTGCGATGAAGAATATGGAACCAGTATTACAAGTAATTCAATTATATAAAAGAAGATACATAATCAAAGAAATAGACAGTTCTTTATATTTATGTAGAATCGCACGTGTGTTCGTATATATATTATATATATATATAGAAATGAAACCTTGTGTTTGTCCACATTATACACATCTCGCTGTATCATGTTTTCAATGTTATTTATTTATTTATTTAATTAATTTATTTATTTAGCTATTGTATATATATATATACATATATGTGTTCACGGGGTTCAGGGATCTCCTTGAATTCAGTGAACACGGAATATTAATTTTATCTTATTTTATCGATTGACTGAGGCTTTTCCCTATGTTGTGCATGTTACAATATTTTTCTCTATTGTATTTATGTAATTATTTGTTTAATTTATTTACGTATTTTATTGTATTTTATTATATTTATTTAATTAATTTATTTTATTTGTTTAATTTATTCATTAATTACTCGAATCACTATACTTTTATGTATGATATTAGCTTACATGCATCTTGATAATTTTTAATGGGTTTTTGCAAGTTTTTCCCCAAAACATCTACTCTGGATACAAGCTTATTCCAATACAATTAGTACAAAAATATCATAATCTTATCATGTAACATGCAGGTATAGGCTGGTTCCTGGGACTGCGATAAGAAAACACATTGGATCTGGAAAAAAAAAAAAAAAAAAAACCTTGTGTTATGTCTGTATTAATATTAAGTTAAAAATAAATGGCGACATTTATTTATTTTTGCTGAAATAAAAAATGGATCAACTATTCTGCAATAACGTGCACTTTATAGATTATAGCAAATCTGTTAAAAATATTATCAATGTGGATATGTCTATTAGTTTTAATCTAGATAAGTATAATGAGTATAATAAGTATAATGAATTAAACATTATCAATATAATGACATTTTTCTTGCATTCTCACCAATTTATGAATATTTCGTTTGTTACGCACATATTTTTTATACAATATTAACGTTTCTCAAACCACACGCAATGCCATTTAACAGTACTTTAACACACAATTTTATAAAAAAGATTCAGTTTAATTTTTATTACATTTTAATACATTCACGAAAATAATTTATAATTACGATAAATTGTACAATACTCGCTTAAAATAAATTACACAATAAATATCATCCAAGTGCAATATCTAATTATATGTGTGCATACATAATTTACTGAGTATAGTCATATGTTACAACAATTTCACTTAATTTATTTATGCAATCAATTTCAAAAATAAAAAATGCCAATCGAAGAACGCCATGGTTACATCACGACTAACAAATGGCTTCTTTAGCTTGGTCTCCCTGCTTCACGCAGCATTTGCTGGCAGTTTTAAATTGAAACTCATCGAGTGTATATAAGACGGAGAGCCACGTCACAGATTCCATACTTATTATACAAAACGAATGTAAAAATTTAAAAAATAGAAAATTACATCTATATTAATAATACAGTGTACTGATTAACATTTTAGTTGTAATTTCAGATATGGATTGTTATTTTTTTATGAATTTTTGTAATCATGTTCAGTTCCAAAATTCAAAGACATGCCAGAGACAAAATGCAGAAAAGATGGTGGCTGTTCCACGCTACGGATTTTCAATCTTTGATGTATCCCTGCTTCACCTTTTGTCGTATTCTCGGAATATTTCCATACAAGATCAACGCTTCGACCTTCGAAGTTTCAAGACCGTGCTACATCTTGTCGACCGTGGTTCTCTGCGTTTGCTGTGTTTTCAATTTGATGATCATTCACGATCTTGTTATTTCTAAAACGGTTACATATGGAAACGTAATTAAGAATCTTGAGGCTACCTGTTACTTTATATTCAGCGGTTTGATAGCGATCATCACGTACATCTTGAGCGGTCCACGTATGCGCTTGCTACAGACCATTTTGGAAAACTCTTCGAGATTACCCTCCGAATCATTTCAGAAGTTATCCAGATTGATTCATGTTAAGGATATTTTATGCCCCATTCTCCTAATCGTGCAAGTATACTTTTTTTATTTTAAGGTGGAAATATTTGAACTGAATTATTGGAATGTTCTAATCATAACACTCGACATGTATTTGGGACTGCTGGTGTTTCTTATGAATATGTTGTACATGAATTGTGTATGTGTATTAAAGGCTTGTTTCAAAAGTATCAACGACAATCTAGTGCACATGCAAAAGCTTATGATAAACGATATAAGGTCATGTGTTCCCAGCTTACTTTGCCACATACAGAGAAATCAATTTTTGTTGATAAAACTCAAAACTTTGAAGAAACAACATTTGATGCTTAGCGACACAGTACAATTACTGAATATAATCTTCAGTCTGCAACTTCTAGCTACCATAATCATGTTCTTTACTGAAACGACTTTTGAATTGTACCTCTATGTAGTGCGTTGGCAAAATGGGATACTCATTAGCTTTGATAGGCATTTACTTGATGCATTCTTAATAAGCATAATGCATTATATTATAAGAATAACGCTACTTATATGGGCCTGCGAGACCAGTAAAAATCAAGCTCAAGAGATCGGCACCACAATTCACGATGTACTTAATAGCACCAAAGATGAGCAAATCAAAGACGAGGTAGTAAAAATGTAATTTTATCTAGTTATTATTCCAAAAATGTACTGTATACTAACGCAACTTTTTAAAATATTTAGTTTACTAAAATATAATTACATTCGCCAAATACCTTATTATTTCCTCTTCCATTTAATTATTTTGTCATCTGGCGTTGTAGTTGCAGCTGTTTTCTTTACAAATACTGCATCGCAAAAATACGTTTTGGGCAAAAGGTTTGACTGTGGACGCAACGCTGCTCACAGGAGTAAGTAATCAATTATTTATTATATTTTAAAATGTATATTGTTAATATTTTTTATTCTTGTTTTTAGATTGTGGGTAACATCACGACATACATATTAATTTTGATACAATTTTTGATCACGTCCCATTCTTGCGACAAAAATCTTAATCCTAACCCTAATTAATATCATATAAGTAATTCAATTATATAAAAGAAGTTTTATTAATCAAAGAAAGGAAGCTGACTTTTATCATGTAAGTATGAAATCGAACAATCATTATTAATATATCTTCTAGAATTACTAATTCAAGCGGATATTGCACTCTATATGCTTTGTATTTCATGTGTGTACACATAATTTGAGTCATACTGATCTATAACAATTAGACATTATTCGTTTATGCAATCCATCCCAAGAGTGATAACTGCCGATTGAAGAATACATGGTTAATTTAGGATTAACAAATGACTTCTTCAGCTTTGTCTCCCTGCTTGACGCAGCATTTTTTCGCAGTTTTAAACATAAACTTATCAAATGTAGATAGGACGTTAAGGTCCATATCAATTTATACGTTTGTTACGAAGAGACGGACTTGAAGATTACATTCAGAAAGGAACTGTCAATCACATTTATGTTAATGACAAAGTGTATGTATTAATAACATTTAGGCTGTAGATATTATGATATAGACTGTTATTTCATCATGAACTTCTGCTAATTAAGGTCAAGAATACTGTCAAAATGTGGAAAAGATGGTGACTGTTTCGTGCCACGGACTTTCAATTTTTAAATCCTTGTTTCACCTTTTGCCGCATTCTCGGAATATTCCCGTACCAATTCAACGTTTCAACTTTCGAGTCTTCGAAACGGCATTACATCCTGTCGACGGTTATCTGCGTTTGCTGCGTTATTGACCTGGCACTAATTCACTATATTATTTATTAATTCAACTTCAGATGCGTACCTATGACTCTTGAGGCTATCTGTTTTTATGCGTTCAACGGTTTCATAGTAATCATCACATACGGTTTTCGTATACGCACGTATAATTTGTTGAGTCATATGCTACAACAATAAGACATCATTCCTTTATCCAATCCATCCCAAGAGTGATAACTGGCGATCGAACAACACCATGGTTACTTTACGACTAACAAATGACTTCTTCAGCCTTGTTTCTCTGCACAACGCAACATTTGCTTGCAGTTTAAAACTTAAACTCATCAAGTGTAGATAGAACGAGGAGTATCACCATATCAGTTTAAACACTTGTTACAAGGAAACGAATTTGAAAATTATATTTCGAAAAGAAGCTCTTGCATTTACATTAATGCTAAAGTGTGTTGGTAACATCATTAATAATGTTAAAACTCTAGATTATGATATAGATTGTTATTTTACTTTGAATTTGGAAATAAAATCATGTTCAGTTCAAAAATCCAAGGATACGCCAAAAACAAAATGGGAAAAAATTGGTGCCTGTTTCGTGCCACGGACTTCCAATCTTTAATGTATCCTTGTTTCACCTTTTGCCGCATTCTCGGAATATTCCCGTACAAGTTCAACGGTTCAACTTTCGAGGCTTCGAAACCGCACTACATCCTGTCAACCATAATTATCTGCGTTTGCTGCGTTATTGACCTGTCACTGATTTACTCTTTTATTTATGAATCCGAAGCAGACATATTAATGACTCTTGTGTGTATCTGTTTTTATACGTTCGGCGGTTTCATGGTAATCATCGCATACACCTTGAATGGTCCGCGAATGCGCTTGCTACAGACTATTTTGAAGATCTCTTCGAAACTATCTCCAGAATCGTATCAAGAACTGTCCAGATTAATTCATGCCAAGGACATGTTTGGTATCATCTTGTTAGCTGTTGAAACATGGTTATATTTTTATAAAATGCAAATATTGGAACTGAACTGTTCGACTGTTCTGACCGTGGTGTTCACTGTGTACTTGATTATGTTGGAGTTTCAGATAAATATGTTGTACATAAACTGTGTTTGTGTATTAAAAGCCTGTTTCAAGAGAATCAACGACAATGTGGCACGCATGCAAAGGCTTGTGGTAAACAATGTAAAGTCATGTGTACCCAGGTTGATTTGCCATATGGAGAGTAATCAATTTTTGGTGGTAGAACTCAAAACCTTGCAAAAGCAACATATGATGATTAGCGACACAGTGCAAATGCTGAATGGAATCTTCAGTCTGCAACTTCTTGTAACTATAGTCACGTTCGTTCTTAACATCACTTTTGGACTGTACTCCTATGTAGTGCGCTGGGAAGATGGGTTACTCATTAGGTTAGATAACTACCTTCTTGATGTGTTTATAATTTCTTCAACGTATCACGTTACAAAATTGATGCTACTTGGGTGGGCCTGTGAGACCGGCAAGAATCAGGCCCAAGAGATCGGCGCCACCGTTCACAGCGTACTTAATAGCACCAACGATAAGCAAATCAAAGAGGAGGTAATAAAGACGTAATATTATATATTTTTTTGAAAATGTATTGTATGTTATCGCAATTTTATAAGATATTTAATCTACTTAAATATAATTACGTTTCCTAAATTCCTTAATATTTCCTTCCATTTAATTATTTTGCCATCTGACGTTGTAGTTGCAGCTGTTTTCTTTACAAATACTGCATCGCAAAAATACATTTTCGGCAAAAGGATTGACTCTGGACGCAACGCTTCTCACAGCAGTAAGTAATCAATTATCTATTATCTTTTAATAAAAATTAATAAAATATATATTATTTATATTCTTTATTATTGTTTTCAGATTGTGGGTAACATCACGACATACATGTTAATTTTGATACAATTTTTGATCATATCTCATTCTTGTGACAAAAAATCTTAATTCTAATCATAATTAATATCACATAAGTAATTCAGTTATATAAAAGGAGGTATATTAATTAAAGAGATGACTTTTATTATAGATATATAGAAATGCTCGTACATATACATATATAAATGTATTAAAACTGAATCTTCTTCTATGTTAGCATTAATATTAAGTTGTAAATAAATTTTAACATATTTTACTTATTTTCATGATTAGTATGCATGAATATAGAAATTGTAATAAATTTATTTCTAAAAAAAGTATTGTTTTAAATATCTTATACAAAATAATTTTCAAAACTCTTCTTACATTAAAATTAAAGAAATTAATGGAAACATAAGTAAATCAGTACAAAGTATAGATCATTTCAGATAATGTAAAAATAAGTATGTTTGTCGTTCTACGATGATCGACATTAATTTAGTATCACAGATATGAACAAAAATAATAATAATTATATTATTAAATTATGTAAAGTTTTCTCCGATACTAAAACTTTTAAAATTTATAAGTACACTTTGTATTTTAAAGCAATAGAGCGCGCGCGCTTACTCTTTTATCCAAATGATTCTGCTGGTAAAGTCCTATCATCTTTTAATTAAAAAAAATGAAAATTAATATAAAAAATGAAAGCAAATATCATTTTTCATTGAAAATAATATAATCACTTAAAATGGATTTAATATTTAATTTCTCTGAAAACAGCATTCGTTATGTTCATATTGTTTGCAATTTGAGTTTTATTTATCAATAATAATTCGATTAAATTTTCCAAAGATGTAATGTGATCATTACATCATATCATTACAAAATAATAATGTTTATTTCGATATATTATTTTGTTACTACACACAATTACAAAGAATAGCTACCTTCAAATAAGTTGTTGTTCATACAAAATATCATACTTGTTAATTTTATCAGCTGAAAAAGCTGATATTATATATATATGTACAAGCCAATTTTAATCTAAACCGTTACATGAATTTTAACCAAGATAATAGTATTGCTCTTATATTATCCCATAACTCAATTCATTAACATTACATCTGTTATTCTTTCGTCTCCTTCTAGGATTATCAATATTTCTCAAAATAGGCGTAGCACAATTTAATAGTATTTTGGTGTATAATATTATTTAAAAATTAAGAAAATGTATTTTATTACATTTCAATAAAGTCACAAAAACGTTTTACAATAAATTATACCATTTACAATTAATCATACATACCATATCATTATACAGTACCATACAGTACTATATACATTATACAATTAATTATAATATTTACGATTAATTATAAACTAAGTTCAAAAGATAAATATCAATCACATTATTAAACAGATTATGAATTAAACAGATATACTGAATATTTTTTATTTAAATTTACGGTAACACGTGCGCGTGAGCGTAAGTTTATAAAACTAAAAATATAAATCTCGAAGCCATGATAAAGGGAACAGATGTTTCCAATATCCTATACGCACAATGAAAATGTGCATATGGTATGGAATCAAGAAGTTATAATTAATTAATCTTTAAAAATCACTAATCTTTGCATACTCTACAGTCAATGCTTTCTACTTTAGATAAATGTATTAAGGTATGTATCAGGTTAATGTATTGTCACCAATTATACGTTATTGTATTAAGTGCTGCATTAACAGATAGAAGAGCGCCATGGTTACTTCACGACTAACATACGATCGAGTAATGCCTCACTCTTCGTCGCGGCAATTGCTCGCAGTGTTAAACTGGAACTTGTTAAGTGTAGATAAAAAAGTAGAATTTTATGTCAACATTTACACATTTGCAGTGAAAAAATAAACTTTAAACTTAAAAAAAGAATCCTTTGCAATCACGCTCGCATTAATACCAAAGTATGTTAATAATGAATTAATAATTTTTGATAAGTTGATATTTCGCTATTCACATTCAGTACGTCGTTGAAATTCCAGAAACGAGTTAAAGGCAAAATGCGAAAGAAATGGCAGCTTTTCCATGCCACGGACTTTCAAACTTTGATGTATCCCTGCTTCACTTTTTGCCGAATTCTTGGGATATTCCCGTACAAGATCAACAATTCAATCTTCGAAACTTCAAAACCATATTACACCTTATCGATTGTAGTTACCTGCGTTTTATGTATTTACGAACTGATACTAAGCTATAAGTTCAATACTACTGTAAGGATCAACTTTGAAGACGTAACCAGGTCTCTTGAGTTTGACTGCTATTGTATATTGACCGGTTCTACAGCAATCATTACGCTCATCTTAAGCAGTCCGCGAATGCGCTTACTCCAGACCATAATGGAGGTCTCTTCAAGACTGTCCCCACAATCGTACAAGAAGTTATCCAGATTAATCCACATCAAGGACATCTTCGGTTTTTTCTATGTTACCAGCCAACTTTTCAGATTTTTCATCAAGATGCGCATGGAAATCTTTTATATGATATTTTCATTATACACAATTCTACTGGTGTTTCAAATGGATATGCTATATATGAACTGCGTTTGTATATTAAAGGCCTGTTTTAAGGAAATTAACAATAATCTTCTACGCATGCAAAAACACCTGATGAACGATAAACCATATGTTCCCAAATTGATTTCTTACGAGCAGAGAAATCCATTCCTGATAATGAAGCTTAAGATTCTAAAGAAACAACATCTGATAATCAGCGATACAGTACAAATGCTGAATAAGATCTTCAGCTTGCATCTTCTTGTTACGATACTTATAACTTTTTTGGAAATCATGTTTACATTGCACTACAATATAGTGCAGTGGCATGATGGGTTGTTCATCAGTTTGAATAAACATTTTATTAAAGAGCTGTTCTTCGCCACGACGTTTTACATTATAAAAATGGCGCTACTTGTGTGGGCCTGTGAGACTGGCAAAGATCAGTCGCAAGAGATCGGCACAACCGTTCACGACGTACTTAACAGCACCAGAGATGAGCAAATCAAAGACGAGGTAGTAAATGTAATTCAATTTGCACATTTTTCTTATAATATATTGTACACGGAAAGAACCTCTTGCAGTGGTATCTAAAAATTTAGCCAGATACAGATCTAAAAATAATTTTGTAGGACCATCAAAATATATTATGTAGGACAGTCGAGCTGATTGCTGGTATATCAAAACTTTTGCAGCATTATCATTATGGTCGAGAGGAGCTTCCTACTTATTTTAATAGTTCAACATAATTATTTTCAGATCTGTATATGCCTAAATTTTTAAATACTTCAGCAAAACCGTTCTTTCGGTATATGCTAATGCTATTTTTATATATATTAAATCTACTTGAGTATAATTACATTTTCCAATCTTGTATTTAACTATTTTGCGATCTGACATTACAGTTGCGGTTGTTTTCTTTGCAAATATTGCATCGCGAAAATACATTTTCCGCCAAAGGTCTCAATATGGACGCAACACTTCTCACTAGAGTAAGTAATTTGCTTTAATTAATAAAATGTATCTTGTTTATTTTTCTTATTTTGGTTTTAGATGGTGGGTACCATCGCTACATATATGCTAATTTTAATACAATTCTTAATTATATCACATTCCTGCGATGAAAAATCTGCAATCAATATTACAAATAATTTTCCATAAAAGGGGATAGATATAACCAAAAAGAGATTTTTTAATACTTGTAAATAGTTATTCGTATATGCATACATAAATGAAACTTTATACTATGGCTGCGTTCTATTTGGCGCATATAGCGCTCATGGAATCATTTCATCCTTGTTGTTTATCAAATGTTAAACAAGGACAAATGATGATTGCGAGCGCTGTGAGCGCCAAATGGAACGCAGCCTATGTGTGTATTGAAACACACACACATTAAGGTGGTACCTCCGCGACAACCTCAACCAAAAGTTTTGTATACAGACGACGCATGCTATTGTGTACGCGCGCGAACGACTATCGTGGATTGTTAGAGGATGAAAAAATGTCATGGTTCTCAAGGTTATATTTTCAAAATTATATGGTAAATCATCTTCTAATTTTTTCAACATATTCGTGTAATCCTTCTCTAGCACTCTCTCGTTTTTTATTCAATTTTTAAATGTAGTTTTGATGGTAGAATTAAAAACGTGTCGTTGGTGCGTGCTTTGTACATGGATTACATGTAAATCATGCCAACTTTAAATGTAAATATCTCGGCTTAGGGACATTAAATCTCATTTAAATTGCACAGATGTTTGGATAACGTATCTAATAATGCGTATGCCAAGTTTTAACAAATTCTTTAAAAATCGTTTCGCGGAGATACTATCTTAAATATTAATAGTAAATATTAATATTAACATTAAGTATTAACATTAAATTTGAAATAAATCTAGAATATTTTATGTATTTAGATGTATCACAAAAGTATGTGATTGTAATAAATTTTTAAGAAAGAGAGAGAGAGAGAGAGAGAAAGCGTGCATTTATTAGAAGCGCTCTGGGATGATATCCCCTCAGGCGTGAGAAAGAGAGAGAGAAGAGAGATGACACTTTCGACTCATCCAATACTTTAAACCATCTAACGTTCTAACTGTTCGTGCATTCAAATTATAAGAATTGGTGCAAATATCAGAAAATCAGTATAAAATAAAATCCATTTTTAATATTATAAGAATACATATATTAACAATTTTTAATATAAAAACGTTCAAATAAGCAGCAGCGCATGATGTAACTATAAATTTGTTTATGCCGCGTAGCTTTGAAATTTCATAAAATGAATTTTTAAATAAATAAAGCGCCTTAGCGTACATGAAAAAAACATTTTTACTAAAATATTTTAAAATTTAGGTAAATACAGAAATTCTAAAAATAATTATATTAGTGCACCAAAATAATTATGTAGGACACTCAAGTTAGTCGATAGAATGTTAAAACTTTTTGTAGCATTATCATCATGCTTGAGTATCTTACATAATTTTTTTGTCCAACATAATTATTTTCAGATCTGTATCTAGATGTTCTATTTCCTTCTGTTGTGGCTGAAAAACAAGAAACCAATTACCTTGAAACCAATTACAGTTTCTTGTCCATAAAGCATGTCATGCCAGTTAATTTCATCAGTCGGAGAAATATATCAATTTTTATTCATCTAGATAATTAGTTAGATTAATTCTAATTGAGATAAAATAGCATTGCTCTTACATTATGACTCAATTCATTATCATTATATAATGTCAACTTTTCTTGTCTCCCACTGCAATATCAGAATTTTCAAAATACATATAGCATGATTTAATAGTACTTTAGACAACAATATCTATTATACAAAAATTAACGAAACATGGTATATATTATATTTTAATACATTCACGAAAATGATTTGCAATTACGATTAACTTTATATTAAATTCAAAAGATAAATATCAATGACAACATATTTTGATTGAGTTTAAAAAAGCATATTGATATATTTTATTGAAAATTACAGAAATACACATGCGCATATGTTTGTACAATTATAAATATTAAATCACGAAGTCGTGGTATGAAGAACATTCTCAAACGTATACATTATAAAAATGCAACGGGGAATCAGATATTAATTGAATAATACGGAATCAGAGGTTATTAATTGATCTTAAGAATTATTATATCGTATTGATATTGTGCAGTCGATGCTTTTAATATCTATAAGACTTGATGTATGATCGGTACGTTGTAGCAATAAGATATAATTTCTTTATGTACTTCACTTCCCAGTGACAAGTACAGATCGAAGAGCGCTATGGTTACTTCACTACTAACACATGATCTCTAAGGCATGCCTCCCTGCTTGACAGCAACTGCTCGCAGTTTTCAAGTTAAACTTGTCAGCTGTAAATCGAAGAGAAGAAGTTTATGTCGGTTTATGCAATAGCCGTTGAAAAACAAATTTTAAAACGGCATTTATAGAAGAAACATCCGCAATCACGCTTATGTCGATGCCCAAGTGTATTGACAATGTAATAAATAATTTTTATGCTGTCTATACTTAGATTAATGTTCTCCAATAAAATTCCACTGATTATGCTCAGTCCGTTATTAAAATTCCAGAAACGACCCAACATCAATATACGAAAATGATGGCGACTCTTCTATGCTACGGACTTTCAATCTTTGATGTATCCTTGCTTCATCTTTTGCTGCATTCTCGGAATATTCCCGTACAAAATCAACAATTCGACCGTCGAGGCTTCAGAATCATGTTACGTCCTATCGACCATTGTTATCTGTGTTTTCTGCGTTTTCGGAATAATTTATCTTTACTTCGATATTTCTGGATCGATCATGTACATGAGCGTACCTAGATCTCTTGAATGTCACAGTTATTACGTGCTCGGTAGTTTCACAGCCATCGTCACGTACGTCTTGAGGGGTCCACGGCTGCTCTTGCTACAGTCCATACTGGAGATATCTTCGAAATTAGCTTCGGAGTCATATCAAAAATTATCCAGGCTAATTCACGTCAAGGATATCTTCGGTTTATTCTTCATTATGATCCTAACGTTGATACGCTTCATCAAGATGCCTCTCGATTCAATCTTGCTGAGAATATTTGGAACGTATCTCTCTTTGCTGCTGTTTCAAATGGATATGCTGTACATGAATTGCGTTTGTGTATTGAAGGTCTGTTTCAAGAAAATTAATGATAATTTGATGAAGGAGTGCGGGAACTTGTAATGAACGGTAAGCCGCATCTACTCAGACGGATCTACCACAAGTAGAGAAATCCATTCCTGCTGATGAAGCTCAAATCTCTGAAAAAGCAACACCTGATAGTCAGCGACACAATGCAGATGCTGAACATGATTTTTAGTCTGCAGCTCGTTACCACAGTTATATGTTTCGCTGAGATCACTTTTAACCTGTACTTCTATATAGTCTTATCCATGGCCAAAGAAGAAGGAGAGTTCTGGTACTTGTATTTCATGATGTCCGTATAAAAATAGTATTGATAGTATGGGCTTGCGACAGCGGCAAAGATCAAGCTGCGAAGATTGGCATTACCGTTCACAATCTGCTTAACAGTACCAGCGATAAGCAAATCAAAGACGAGGTAGGTAAATAATTTACATTTGTATGAATTAATTTATACATTTTTATAGAAAAGTCCGGCATTAATACATTTTTATGTATTAAATCATCAGATTATTTATTATGTTTCCCAATGCGTTTACTTCTTATTTTACTTATTCACTTATTATTATTATGTTATAGTTACAATTATTTTGTATGCAAATACTGCATCGAGAGAATGCATTTTCCGCCAAAGGTCTTACTGTGGATGCAACGCTTCTCACTGCGGTAAGTACACGATTGCTTTAAATAATTAATTAAATACTGTTCCTAAATAATTAAATATTGTTCCTTTTCATAATTTCTCGTTTAGAAGGTGGGCAGCATTACTACATATCTGTTAATCCTAATACAATTCTTGGTCACATTGCACTCTTGCAGTGGAAAGGCTACCGATATTACAGAAAAAATGTAATAAGAAAAAGCAAAAATGAGCATAGAAATTATAACTATAATCAAAAAACGACTTGCGTTTTAAAATGCTGTAAAAGCACTCCTTTGTATTATTATGAGTAGAATATAGTTCTTCTGTATTTTATACCTGTGTAAAGACAGTTATACATAAGTATACATGTATCGAGACATTTGAATAATTTTATATTACATATTGATAGAAAGTTTCAAATCATATTTTAATATTTTTTACTTTAGTTAATGTATTTTCGAAGTGTACCGTGTTGGTCATAATAAATATATTTCGGAAAACTGTCGCTTTAGGCTTATTATAAACGGATTGTTGCAAGGTGCAGGACATACTATCAGACATTTTTTTATTATTTCTAGAAAGTGCTGGTTTTTTCATATTACACCACGGAATTTTCCTTTCTATCTATTTGCTTGCAAAATCGAAAAGTTTTCCTCGTCTTACAACATTTATGATAATATAATTGTTTCCGAAAATACAAGTAATGCAATTTTACAGGTCTTTTACATACAATATTATATACAAATCAAGTTGAATTACTATGTTTCAACAGATACTATTTGTAAAAAATATCTGTATAAATTAAAGTTCAAAAATAAAAGTTGACAGCGATATACTTCCATCTAAAAAGATGTGCATCAATATTTTATAATAAATTACGAGTATAGATATTACAATAACATATTATGTAAAATGGAAAATAAAACATCTCGAAATCATATTATAAGAATATATCGAATATACTGTATGAAATATACTCTTTACTGTACACGAACAAGAATGTAGAATTTGGAATTAATCGTTATTAACGAATCTTTAAAAACTCTAATGCATATAAATATAATACACATCCAACGTCTGCAGTTATATCCACATATATGATTTAACGAGATGATTGCTACAGCAACTACACACTATTATGTTATACGTAATATTCAAGAGTGATATTTACCGATCGAAGAGTGCCATGGTTACTTCACGCCTAACACATGATCCTTTCAGTCTTGCTTCGCTAGTTGACATACCAATTTCTTGCAGTTTTCAACTGAAACTCGCCGGGTGCAAATTGACAATAACGAATCTACATCGGTGTATGAATTTGTTGTCGAAAGCCCAATTGAATAGTTGTATTTAAAATAAGCTCTCTCACATCAAGCTTGCATAAATGATAAAGTGTATAGATAATGTGATTAATAATCTTTAGACTGTGTCATCTATGACTTACATTGTTGTTCTTCATAGCACTTCAATAATGTTCAGTTCATCGAAGTTCCAAGAACAATCCAAAGGTAAAATGTTGAAAAAATGGCACCTATTTTACGCCACAGACTTTCAATCTTTGATGTATCCCTGTTTCATTATGTGTCGCATCCTCGGAATATTTCCGTACAAGATCAACGCTTCGACCTTCGAGACTTCTAGACAGCGCTACATTCTGCCGACCTTTCTCATCTGCGTCTTTTGCATTTGCGAACTCTTAATTCTCTATAAAATTATTAATAAAATAATCGACTTTGGAGATATAATCAGTAATCTTGAGGTTTCTTGTTACTATATATTCGGCGGTTTCATAGTGATCATTACGTATGTCTTAAGCGGTCCGAGAATGCGCGTGCTACAGGTCATGCTGGAGATTTCTTCGAAACTACCTCCAGAATCGTATCAAAAGCTTTCCAAATGGATTCATGTGAAGGACATCTTGGGTACTCTCTTCTTAATCACGCAGGAATGCATATATTATTACAGAAGAAGTGATCCTTTATTGGTTAACATGTTAGCAATATACATCGCATTGGTAGTGTTTCAAATGGATATGCAATATATGAATTGTGTTTGTGTATTAAAGGCCTGTTTTAAGAGAATCAACGACTATTTGGTGCACATGCAAAAGGTCGTTGCAAATAATAAACCGTATGCCCCCACATTGATTTGCCACACGCAGAGCAATCAATTCTTGCTGATAGAACTCAATATTTTGAAAAAGCAGCATTTAATAGTCAGCGACACAGTGCAAATGCTAAACGTGATCTTTAATCTACATCTCCTTGCTAGTATAATCTTAACTTTTACTGATACCACTTTTGAAGTATATTCTCATGTAGTACGATGGCAAGGTGGGCTGTCCATCATTCTGGATGATGAAATTCGTGACGTATTCTTCATGATATCTACAGTGTATATCCTTATAAAGTTAATATTGATAGTATGGGCCTGTGAAACCGGCAAAAATCAAGCATTTGAGATCGGCACTACTATTCATGACGTACTCAATTGCACCAGCGATAAGCAAATCAAAGAAGAGGTAAGAAAAAATAATTTAATTCTATATATTTTGTAATGGAAATATCCCGCGTTAATGCCATTTTGTATACATTGAATCTACTTATTTTATATAATTACATTTTACAATTCTGTATTTTGCGATCCGATGTTGCAGTTGCAGTTATTTTCCTTGCAAATATTGCATCGCGAAAATATGTTTTCCGCAAAAGGTCTTACCGTGGACACAAGGTTTCTTGCTGCGGTGAGTAATAGACCATTTATCATAATAAGACATAAATTGTTTACTCTTTTGTTTATTTTTAGATGACAGGTAGCATTACGACATACGTATTAATCTTGACACAATTTTTGATCATGTCGCATTCTTGCGATGGAAAGACAGCAAGCAATACTACCAAAAGAATCTAATTAAAAAGAAATACCTAATAGAAAAGAAAAGAATATCTTTCTAAATATTAGAAATACTCCCTTCTTTATTTGTGGTGACTAAAATATAATGTTTTATGTTTGTACAAAAGCATTTGTACAAGTATATAAATATATATATATATATATATATATATATATATATATA
>NJRQ01000594.1:0-19226 GCA_003063805.1 Aphaenogaster ashmeadi
GTGAGTGTGTGCGTGCGTGCGTGTGTATGCATACACTCACCATCGTCTATCTCGCGCGCGCGGATATCGCCTGACGTTGGGCGAAGATGGCGGCGAATGGCGGCGTACGTCTCTTGCTCCTCGGAGTTCTGTGTATTATTCTCGTGAAACTATGCAACGGCGCGGCGACGGACATCGAATTGGACGCCAAGGCGCAGCTGTTGCACCGGCTCGACAGTCTCAATCTCCTGCTCTACACGTTCCTATTGATTTTAACCGTTTTAACGATATGGATGTTCAAGCATCGCCGCTTGAGGTTCCTCCATGAAACTGGCCTGGCTGTCATCTACGGTGAGAGTCGTCTGCTATCAACAGTTCTCGACTCTTTCCTTTTTTTTAGCGTACGAGCCAGTGTAATTATGGCACGAGTAAATGGCATGAGCGAGCGCCGCCAAGGGCACGTGTCACGTTCTTTCATCGAACTGTTTGCCTATTTATGGAAAGACAACTTGCAAATTTTGCACGGTTGTTTAACCCTTAGTGACGGTCTATCGACTGTGGTTGGTCAATTTGTTTACGACTAACGACTAATGACTCATTGTAGACCGTCACATATCCTCGCGAGATCCCTGTTCTAACTCTCGAATTTTTCTGTAAAGTTATTTTTTATTTTTATGTATAAATTAACTGTAGAAAATAGTAATTATAACAAATATAATATTATTGATATTATATCTAATAATATAAAAGCGTTTTGCGAAATGAAGACTTGTGAAATTGATAAGCAATTATGAGGTAATAGAAGATTTACGGATATTTATATTGTTTTTTTAAAAACATTTGGGTATTTAAAAGTTAATTCTACTTTAATAGCAATGAATAAAATTTATTCATTTCTAGTTCTATTGTTTTTATTCTCAAGATTTTTCTTGAGAATAAAGATTTGTGACTAATTTCATAGTTTATTCTTAGTTTTAGATTTGAAATGAAGTTTAAATGCATCATTATGCATTATTATGCATCATTATGCATCAAATGTATTCTTGGAATATAATTTTACATCGCTGCTGGCAATGTGCTGATGATAATCCTACTTATTTAGGATGAAATCTTGTTCGTTACAGGCTTGATCATAGGAGCGATAATACGCTATGGTTTCACGACAAGCAGCACTGTTTTGCATATGCCGGTGGTCCCGGACAACTCCAGCAAATACAATCAGTCTGTACCACCGGATACGCTATGGTTACGTTTCCCAGAAGATAAGGGTGGTGGTATTGTAAAGAACAAAACGTTCGCGTACTCGTTTCGCGGCGAAATCTACAAAGAAGATAATGAAATCGATTTGAAGGTGAATAAATCCTCCGTGATAAATCACATTGTCTAGAGAAAATTGTTTGGTGGTTGTTAAACGTCTAGATAAGTGTTACATTAAACTTAAAGTTATTTTACTTATAAATTGGTTGATTTAACGGTAATGGTCATTGTTGCAGGCGACTTTTGACCCTGAAATATTTTTCAATATCATATTACCTCCTATTATCTTCCATGCTGGATATAGTTTGAAGCGCGTAAGTATATTGATCCGCTTTTTTCTTTGTTAAAAGGACGCATAATAATGAAATATATAACATCCTTGATTCCTATGTTATAACTTTTTGATGAACGAATTCTTGCAGAGATACTTCTTCAGAAATCTGGGTGCAATTCTTATGTATGCTTTGATAGGGACCTCTATATCAGCTTTCGTTATTGGGTAAGCTCTTCCTTTAACGTTATTTTATTGTGAAGAGATCTTGAAAGAAAATGCATCAGTTTATATATCACGTTTGTTGTTATTATATATTTTATATTGTTAATATTCTCTCTCTTTCTTTCACTTGAAAAGAAAGCGCTATTTTCATATCTGTCTCACACTCGATTAATTATTTTCTATTATTTATTGCACGTCAAAAAAAGGGAACGATTATTTGCACTCTTAATTAACAAGCAAAATTATAGAAACTGCTGTATATCTTATTATAGTAACTCGGACTTTGATCGAGTTTATCTGCTTCTTTTCTCGCGTTACTCATAACTGGACACAATTTGTGTTTTTTTTTTAACGGCTTATGAATTTTATATTCTCAATAAATTGGACCGTCTTATCTGCGCAGAGCTCTGATGTATGCCTTTATACAACTGATACCACATCTCTCCACATCGTTCACGTTTCTGGACACCCTATACTTTGGCGCTCTGATATCTCCCACGGATCCTCTGACAATAATATCCATCTTCAACGACTTACACGTAGACGTTAATCTGTATGCTTTGGTGTTCGGCGAGAGTGTACTAAACGATGCGGTCGCCATTGTACTTAGCGGGTGGGTATGGCAGGATGTTTCGTGGAATTAACTGCATTTTTCTTGATTTCCGCATTCTTTGGCCGAGTTGATTCTTTATGCAAAGAAATTCTTGTGATAGAAAAATCAAGGATTCGAAATCAGCCGACGAAGATGTAGCTGGCTTGGGACAGATTCTGCGTATAAAAAGCGAATGTTACTTGGAATTATCTCTAACAATATGTTATATCTAATTTAGCAATATATTTAATAAGTGCAATATTGAAAACATAATTCTGATATCTTTCTAGCTCGATACAAAACTACGCGGAGCGATACCAGTCGGGATCGGGCGGTTTCGAGACCGTGGCGTTCTTCCAGGCGTTCGGAGATTTCGTTGAAATATTTAGTCTATCCCTCTTTATTGGTGCTACTATGGGGTGCATCACCGCGTTATTAACGAAGTTCACCAGGGTGCGAGACTTTCCTCTCTTGGAGTCGGCGCTATTCGTCTTAATGTCCTACAGTACATTTTTAATCGCCGAAGCTGCCGATCTTACAGGTAATTCGTAATCTTTGTGCATGCGTTAAGACTCCTGGTCTTTCACTGCACTCATATTCGATTGTGATATTAGAAGCAAAAAGTAAACGATACAAATTTTTTCTCTCAAAAAGCAATATCTATTAATAAAAATAATCACCGTTAACTTAACAGCTCTTTCCATGCAGAAAGTTTTTTTCAATTAAAAAAAATTAAAATTAGTGTCTTTATTTAAGAACAGAATTTATAATAGAAAAACGACAAACCTTTTACATCAATCTAATAGATGTTTTATTACGAAATTCTAGGCGTGGTTGCCGTTCTCTTTTGTGGAATATGCCAGGCGCATTACACGTACAACAATCTGAGCCCGGACTCGCGCCAGCGTACGAAACAACTGTTCGAGCTGTTGAATTTCTTAGCCGAGAATTTCATATTTAGTTACATCGGTGTCTCGATGTTTACCTTCCCGAAACATCATTTCGATCCTGGCTTTATCTTCGCAGGATTTGTATCCTTTACATGCATATATCTACAGGGCGTACTAGACACTCGTGTGAATTTTTCCGATTGATTCCAAGACAATTCTGTAGGAGAATCGTTTCAGTTTAATGCGATATAGTACGCACGATTGTCGAAAGAATATCGTTGAGTAGATATTAATCAAATTCTATTAAATTAATTTAATTTATAAAATATATCCTTAACACACTGTCCTCAGCTGTGCGCGTTACTGGGTCGCGCGGCAAACGTTTATCCGCTGTCCTTCATACTGAATCTAGCGCGAAAGCCGAAGATATCGTTGAACTATCAGCACATGCTGTTCTTCGCAGGATTGCGCGGGGCCATGAGCTTCGCTCTCGCCATCAGGAACACTGTTTCGGACGCCAGGCAAGCTATGTTGACCACAACTAGCTTGATTGTTATACTGACGGTTATTCTGCAAGGCGGTGCAACAACGCAGTTTTTAAGCTGGTTCAATATTCCGTGAGTAATATTATATTTAAATGTAACATCAATATCAATATTAATTTGTTTCTTTAGTTTTATTAATATAAAAATTATATACAAAAGAAAATGAATGATTTTTTTTCTGATATTAATGTAATAATTTGTCATTCTTTATTTCTTTTTGATTGATTGACTACAATTGATTATGCTTTTTATTATGTTACTTAAATTGTTCTTTCGTTTGTAGAGTCGGAGTAGATGAGGAAATAGAAGGACTTTCTCATAATGGAACGCGCAGTGTAAGTATGACAGTTTTTATCTGACAATCGTGTTCTCTACTATTATATCTAGAAGAATTAGTATCACATAATAGAGAGCTACATTGTTTAGGTTGTTTGCATATATACATATATATATTAACATGTCGTGCGTTTGTACAATTTTGACACTATACATGGCTAAGTATGATTGGTAGTAAGAATTATGATTATCTCGATACAGCATACAAATTTAGCATGTGTAAAGCAATGTTCTTATACTCTGTAGAGAATTATTAATTATCAATATCTTCGATAATAATAAATAAATAATAAACAATAATAGTTTAAATTTAAATAATAACGTATAGTAAATACATTTAAACGAGTATAAGAGTATCTGCTTTGAGGCATTATGAAAATGAAGACATTTGTGCATGTAAGCTTTAATTCGTCGTTTCGTACAATGCTCTTTTTCACGGTGTCATTTTTACCCAGGTGTACAATTCATTGGACACCGCTGGGGTGCGTATCAATTAGTTGAGTCTCTTCGTTAGTTATAAAATTGAAGCTTAGAGAATTTTGTTTTGCCACGCTCTCGCTAATTTTCTTTTCCTGTAGTACGAAAAGTAATATCGGAGAGTAGCATAGATTCGGAAAGCTAATAGTTAGCAATGCTAATCATATCCAGACCGGTGCAATGTCGATGAGCTCAATTTTCCGATGCTATAGCTGCAACTGTACGAAAACGTTCTCTCTTTGCTAGTTAAAAACATACTTCAAGTTCTCTCTGCGAAACATTTTGCTATTTTTCGAATTACGAATATAACATTCAAAAATTGCTCTATCGACATTATACCGATGTCTGATCCCTGCATCCCCGAATTTGCATGCATTACTTATTACATTCGACAGTGAATTGTAAATATTCGCGGCTAAGAGAACGCGCGCGCGTGCGCGAGTGTTGCGATCTACAAGACAATTTAATTTATCAATGTTGATAGTCTGGCGGTGAGGGTGGCTACGGTGATCTGGACATGCGTATGGGAAGAAGTCCGCCGGTATGTTATCACAATTAAAGATTGACTTGACGCACCGTCTTCCTGTTTGACAAATTGAGAGTTTAGACGACTTGACCTATTTCTTTTGTGCATTCCAAGTTTCGAATACTCACCTACTCTCACAGATTTATTATTCACATACAAATAGTGAGACGTATTAATATACATATATATGTATGTATATACAGCTCACGCAGCACGATACCACGCAATTCTCGTAAAAATAGCTGCATGCATTAAGTCGCTTGATATCTTTATTGAAATAGAAACTGGTTTTTTTCTTGTTATTGTTACAGCATGTGAATATAGATCTGCTATACAATTTATATAATTCTTCTGTCCATGTGCAAGTTGCAGATTTATTTCATTAAGGCTTTTATTCGAATTTGTTGATTGCACGTGCCTCTGGTTATTTTTTCCAGTATGGTTTTTGTTATCCATTCTGTATGTTGAAGAGTAGCTGGAGAACACTGAGATACTTACATTCATTAACAGTACTTACACAGACATATGGGACACCAGAATCATGATCAATAAGTAAGCATGTATTTTTTACAACTAATAATGAGGGTAACGCCGAATATCCAAAAAGGATGTCATTAATATGTTGATTTGATTAATATTGTTAACAATGTTTAAAAAAAGGGAGATTTAAAGATACGTGTATCTATTTGAATCTTATCTTAATGCGTTAATAAATATATGTTTATAACGAGGGAGGGGAGTGTACTTTCATTTAAAGATTAAAGAAGGAAAGCTCGCAGAATCATACAGGATGGATAACTGATGCGTTATTCACGTTTCACAGTATAATTCTATGCAGGACGGATCGCTGCCAGGCGGCGGCAGTAGCAGCGGCGGCGTCGGTGGCACAAAGCCTAACGAGAAGGCGTTGCTCGCCAGAATCTGGGGCGATTTTGATACCAAATATATGAAGCCCCTGTTAACGCACTCCAGGCCTACGTTATTAGAAACGTTGCCGGTCTGTTGTAGTCCGCTGGCGAGAATCCTCACGACCACGCAACAAATGACACAGGTACCGTGTCGTCCAAGTTCGTTATACGCTGAAAACCTCATTTTAAATCGGCTATAATATTTGACGACATCTGTGTTATATCGTTAGATACGATAGAACATGATAATTGTAAATTAAAATATTTTGACATTTATAATGATATATAATTACATTGCGACAGGATGAGGTTGCGAGAAAAATCGATTCGGATTCAGACTTCTGCTTGGAAGATCGCGAGATGGAGCGACGCAGGACCAGTGTTCAGCCGGTGAGTTTCCATCAGCCTAATCTCAATTATACTGTTAATCCGTGCTATCAGCCTAACAACAGCACCACAGACGTCAGCACTAATCCGGACGAGCCCTATGTAATTCTCAATTTACACAGAAGGTAGAACTAACAGTAATCCTAACACCACCACCTTTTGTGTATCTAAATCTTTTTAGGCAGAGGAAAGAGAAAGATGTATAATGGAAGAGTCGTGTATACATATTTCGTACGCGTTAAACGCGGACTTATAAATTATTTAATTAATTCTTATGTAACTTATATATTTCACATTCGCGCATTCGTTTATCATAGTCACATCTGATTTCGCTAAAAATGTTATGCCTTTTGTTTTACATGAAAATGACTGATATATCTTACAACTGAATCTCATATTATGTTTCCATTTTTAAATCTTCACTTTTACTGTGAGTGTAAACATAATAGCCTGCGGCTACATGTGTGTACACTGTATATTTCTACGCGTGCTCTCTATACTGTATGTGTAAGCAGTACAGACAATATGTAGAGGAGATGTAATTGCACGAACGTCATTTTACATTCAACATTATAACCGCCTCTTCTTTCTTTCGTTCTTTTATATAAAACACGAGCTTGAATGTCTATTGCACGTGAGACTAATTTTATCTGGATGATGTAATTTCTCTTGTTTTTTATTTCGAGTTGATCCCTCAAATAAGATGGCAACAACGATAAGGGTAATCGAGGATTTGGGTGCAATAGCAGCATAATTTGAAAAATAGTATTCTTAGGGGAAGAAATGAGATTAAAGATTTAAAAGCTAATTTCAAGAGATGGAGGAAAATCAGGCCTAGAAACAAATAATCTAGTGTAACAATATAATTGTGATGACGACTTGTCATCCGTTAAATAGTAAAGTCTTAAGCTTTGTGCTGCTGTCGCACTCAATATCTCAATTTCGAAAACGATAACTGTAAATACACCGTGAATTTTTAACAAACCTGCTTGCTTAAGAATAAGGGGAATGTACGTATGCTGTTTGTTAACGCAAACCGACTTTTTTCTGCTCTGCTCCAATCTTATACTAACACTGCGTAAATTGACGAACGGTGAGATGTCAACGAGTCAATCGCCGTTGCGTGCGAATGACTCCTCGTAACTGCGTGTTCTTTTCTGTCGAAGTGATTTTATAAATGTGCAGCAGATAACTATTCTAGTCATTGATTGCCTACGATAGACACATAACGAGAATTAATGAATGGACAATAGTGTGTGATATTTCGTATTGCATAACGACGGAATACATTTTATTTATAAACTCGTTTCGAAAATTATGTTTAATGTACGTAACGAGGACAGGCCTTCTCCGACTTATCTTTGCGTTTGTGTCTTGCCTTTCTTCTCTTCAGGGAAAAAAATCACAGTCAGACATTTGCGAAGTGCACGTTTGACCGTACTTTTTTTTTCACCGGTTTTTCTAGAGAGAGAGAAACAATGACGGTGATGATGATGATGATGATTCCAATTCCGATGACGAAGACCTCAGAATCATCGGAATGGAGGGATTCATTCCATTACGAACGTTGTAGCCGGGAAATCGATCGATGAACGATCCATGTGTACCTAAGACCTGTGCGGCGAAAGACAGGTTCTTCTCTTTGAACAATTGCGAATAGATCACGTCACGTGGTGATTTTCCGAAAGTATTAACATGTACAAGTAGTGTTAATGTAGAGAGCGAAGACAATTCTGATATGCCGCTTTGTCGTTTCTTCGAGTTGTATACTTCTGTCGATATATAGAGTGTTAGAAGAAGAAGAGAAGATTCGGGACCTGGAGAGTACGTAGTACTCATTGATCTCAATAAAAAATGTTTTTTTAATCTTAAGAGAACATTTCTCGAAATTTAGTTTTAGTTTTAACGAGCGAGTAAGTACTCCCGTACAAGTACTCCCGAATTCTTTCTTTTTTGAACATTAGAACGTTTGCCAAACTCTTCGCGAGGCTCAAACGATCCAGCATTAAACATAATTTTCAGTGTTTATTAATTCTAATCACGCGAGAATTGATTGCGACCGGCAATATAAAGACGGGAAAGACATTGAGGCTCTGTTGCTGCTGTGATCTTTTAATCCTGCCTCCGCAAAACTTGTTCACACTCTGTGAAAAGTTATATTCATTTGTAAGCTGACACAAGAGTGGGTGGAAAAAAAGTATTCATATATATCATCTTTTCTGGAATAACTTTACGTGAAAACGCAATGTTTTTAATAGAATAGAGATCGCTTTCATTCGTAATATTAAAATTAAAGTAATACTGTAATAAATATCGTAATATTAATATTAAAGCGCAATATTAATTTTTTGCGCAAGATTATATTCAAAAAAATAGAACGTGCGGATATTTTTTTTTCACCTACTATGATTCTCGGGCGTTTTTTTGCATGCAGTTTTTTAATGCGGAAGGATCTTTGGCATTAATCATCTCGCAATTGCGCCGCCAGCATTCTTATCCGTCTAATATCTGCATGCCGCAATGTATTTCACACGTATCTATCTACCTATTTTATGTTGTTTTCTCCTTTTAGTTGTATGTTTTTATATTATTTATTCACAGACGAGCGTCAGGAGCTCTGCACGTAGATCGCAGTTGTGAACATGATATTTTTGGCGTCTTAAGATTCCTTTTACGACCCGATGTTATATGTTTTGTATAATTGTTTGCCGGTGATCTGTCCACGCATCTACGTTTAAATATTGGATTGTTAAGCGTTAGCTAAGTGTAAGATATATTCCTTGAATCGTTACTAATTTTAAAGACTAATGTTATCAAGGTCTAGTTTTTATCGGACACTTAATTCCTCTAAGTCTCGTTAAGATATCTCAGGCGGTGATATTACAGGCTCATACACTTATATTCGTATTAACGTAACTGCTATTACTTATGATTCGATAATGAAGTCCAAATGGCAGACGCAATGTAGTTTTTAGGCGTGATATTTTAGGCAACGAAACCACGATTTTTGCTTAGTCGAGTGTTGTCATTTTTCTTTTTTTTTAAATAAAAATATACACAATATTGTACACAGCAGACTATAAAAAAATTACATGCATATATACAAAGTAGGAAATAGACAAAATTGAGATATAATGTGCTTTTTGCTGACAAATTAGCGTGTACCTCGCAGATTTTTGTAAATAGCATTAGAATTAGAAAAGTTTTATTTTCTGGCCTCGCGAATTAGATTCACTTTGAAGTCAAATTTTGATTCGAAGTAGATTCCAGAGTTATCTCGATGACACAATCAGCCGGACCGTTCTGTAAATAACGTTGCAATCTCGGCTCGTGTACGCGATACGTAAAAGTTGTCCGGTGCGCCGGTTGAATGTAATCGATTAATATCGAACGGCATACATGCGAGAGAAGATATGGTTCTGGAGTCGGTTCTTGATGTGTGTTTAATACTTTGTGGGACAGCTGGGGACCGTGATGATGATGGGAGAAGTTAGTCCGGGACCACTACCGCTGCACACACGAGTCGCCCTGCCGGGTCTGGTCGGCAGACACTTGTAAAATCTTTTCTTGTAGCCGATTGACCGTTTCGTTTCACCTCACTCGCTCACTCTCTTACAATTCCTATTCAATTGTCAGTTTATAATCGGCCGCATGGTGATTTTAGATTGTATATATTTATAGCTTATTTAAATCGATATTCGAAATCCTAATTATTTCAGAAGTTCTCCACTTAGCCAAAGCGACAAGGGTACCGAATTAATTGCAAGAATCAAGATTAATTGATAATATCTAATATCATAACATGCTGCCGATTTCGATGGCGTGTCTTTCTAAGCGTTTGTATACTGCGATGCCGGTCAAAGGAAGCTCATGATATACGCTCTAAGAATCACATTTGGAGTTGCTGTAGGGCTTTTGAGAAATCGGTCGTGCTTCCTGTGCAATTTTTAATAGAATAAAACGGAAAGAACAAAGGACATTTTAGTCGGAAAAGATTTCCAGTATGTGTGTTACACATTCATCGGTTTCACTAGGTTTATAGATTAATTTTGACAGTCATGCCATGTGTTAATTATTTCTTCGCGAGCTTTAATTATAGTATTCTCAGTGTAATGAAAGTCATGTACAGAATGAGTCGCGCAATCTGTTACACGTTAATTTTTATTATATAATTATTGTTATATTACATAATTGTATATAATATTATTATATACATATAATTATATGTAACATTATATGATTTTTTATATTATATATAATTATATTTTTAATATTATGTATAATAATTATTATTGTTATATAATTATTCGACATATCTGCCGAATTTTTGGTGGTAGTTTAACTCTCAGCTGGTTGAATCAATCGAAACCCGATGGGTATTAGAAGATTATTCGTACATCCTCTTTAAATCGTAAGGGTATTAAAAATAAAGTTAGAAATTATTCGATAATTATATTGCAATTGTTTTTTTCGTTTAAAGTAATCTAATTTAAAAAAATTGACATTTTTATTTAATATAAAAATGCTTTTTAAAATTAACTTTTAATCTTAAGTTAATTTAATCTCAAAAAGTTAAATAATCTCAACGTAACTTTTAACTAAGTTAGTTTTTGTTCCTGCAACTTGTAACGTAACTAAGTTAATTTTATAGGCCAATTTTAACTTAATTGGTTAGTTATCAAAAAAAGACTAACTTACCTAACCCTGATATTTATACGCAGAGCGATTTTTTGATTATCTAATAGAGTACGGGTCAAGAATGACCCAGTCACAGTCCTCCAAAGAGTACGTTCTCCGAGGATTAATGGAGACATCATTTACTCGCCAATTGTACGATTACGTAAAACAATCAACGTATGTCTTTGTTTTTTTTACGTAGTATAATATCTAGTATGTAAATAATGTATTTCTTTTACCGTTAAGCCACCATCAAGAATTTGTTAGAAATTTAAAATAGTCACTACGATATTAACTTGTTATAGATTATGTGCGACTCACATACAGTAGCTACGAAATGTAAAAATTATACGTCGATGAAATAATGTAGCGCAAGAATCGACTTGCATCTAATCGATATGCGCCTGAATACATGTAACGATGCTACTGAATCAGTTCAGAATTAGTCAGAAGACATGGAGTAAGATTTGTACATCGACTTGGCATCCGGGACAGACTATGTAGATTGAGTTATATATCGTGTTACGCGGAATCTATTGTATTTAAAGATGTTCCGCATTGATTTGACAACGAGTAAAGTCGTACTGTCGTAATCGGATCTTTCGGTCTCGTGAAACTACTTAATTTAGATATTTACAGCAATCGGCGAATTGACTTTGCCGTTGTGTACAAAACCTAGTTACTACTTACACGGAGTGCGGGGCACTCCGTCTTATAGTTTACATTGTAACACTTTAAGACCCTGTTGCCTCGCTGCAATCGTATCAAATTGTCACGCCAAAACGTGTTACGCGAGAAATCGTATGAATTCATCACCGAAAAAATTAAGTTATTTACTTCATTATACAGGCCGAGAAAGAAAAAGAAAATAAATTCATATGCGATTTTTCGCTTTCAATGATTTTCGTAATTTTTAATTGTTATAATTGTAATACGTAAAAATTATGTATTATAATGTGTATCTAATTGTTATGATTTTTATATAATACATATGGTAGCAGCGGAGGGTAGAGCGACCGCGAGCTTTAATCGTATTCTTACATATAAAATTACATTACGCGACAATGTTATAAGACGGGTTTAAGAGGATTTTTCAATTCTTAATTTGTACTTTCGAGGAGGAGGTATATTTGTCGGCTTCTTGGTATTGTTACGCGAATTCTCCGATCGTGGTAGAGTAAAGTTAGATCTACGCTCTCTCCAAAAAACTTATAAGTTGCAATTCTTAAATAAGAATGCGAATATACGGCGCGTGGATGCGAGAGAACTTTTAATTTAGTCGTTGGCTGTGAAGATTTAATAAAACTGTTTGCGAACGTAGGGTGTAGATATTAGGAGGGTGAATCCTTAGGACGGGAGGATGTTTAAATAGCATTGTATTTATCAAATGTGTATCGATTCGCGAGTTAATTCCTCGAAACAAGCATGGTGTACATCGCGAAGAGATTGTTTTAGAACAAATTGTAACGATCTGCATTATAGCGAGCGAAATCGCAATGTAAGGACGAACGTATTGTGCTCCTCCGTATAGATATTCGTGTTCGTGAATCCGGTGTATAATGTGTAATCGTAACGTATACATGCAATGGGTATAACAACGTTGTGATACCATGTACCACACTTTGCAATGTTTAATAAAGTATTTGTAAAAATATATGCAAGGTCTACTTCTTCAATATTATTTCAGAAAATCTGAAGACTTATTTAAGAGGAGTAGGGATTTTTTTATTGGCCAGCCAGGAAAGTTTTCAGAATTGTATTTTTAGAATCTTGTTAAAATCCTTTTGTACATATGTGTCGTGCGCCTCTTCAAGCCCCACACAACTTAGAATTAATCCTAATGTACTGTGCAAGAATATTAGCCAAACAGAAGAGACGCTCTAATTTGTTAACGCATCCAGGTAAATTGCATGTTGCACCAATACAACACGTAACACTTACAAAATAATCTATAATTATTGAATGCCATCATTACTTTGGTCTAATAAGAGTTCTCTTTCAGCTTTTCATGTAAGTAACAACAATACAGCGAATTGTACATCGGCAGATCTGGATGGCATCAATTTCACTGGCAACTACTTATTAACTAACTCGTCCTTTCAACAGCATTGACTTTGCAGAATCACCAAAGACTTGCATGCCTTCCATTGCTACCAAGTGTGAGTCGACAAGTCAAATTACACACAATCACGTTAATGTTTTATAAATATTTGAAGAAAATTATAAGAAATTGTGTTTTTGAAATCTATGTAAAGTTTTCAAAATAACAAATTTATATTGTCACGCAACACTGCAATTTACAATGTTGATCTATTTGTTGAAATTAGTTTGGATCGCCGTTTTAATTACAAAGGATTAATATTCTGTACGCGAACTATTTGAAAACTTGGCAGGAGTTATCAAAATTTAAAAAAAATCTATTTCTTCTCAAAGGAAACATTCATCTTGATCATAAATAAAATGACAAAGAAAATTGCATAACTGCTGGCTTTATATTAATATTTTTAGATCTAGAAACATTTAACGTTCTCTTTTTCGACAATATTAGAATACTGAATTAGTTAACAAGATGCCAAATTTTTTCAATTACATCTGCATTTCGCTTTTTCAGAAATTATGAAGACCAGAACGATATTTTAAGATATTTAAAAATATCGCGCTAAACCTTTCATAACTTTTTTAGAGGAGAAGTTATTTCAAACACTTCTCTTTCACAACAATAATATAAGATTATTAGGCATCCAACGTGAGGAACACGCTGTATCGGTATCATTTACTTATATATAACAACAAATTGGAATGTTTGAAACATTTATCGAAGAAAATAGTTAATACAGGAAAAGCTTATATTATTTATCCTGCGTCCTCTATTCGCAATACCCTTGCCGCTCGACTTTATATTCAAATCAAACAAATTCAATATTAAATTCGTTAGATAAATCAGTCGCAATTTATTTGTGGAACGAATAACAATGGAAAACTTTAATCCATCTTTACAGTACTTTTTTTTATTTTGCAGTAGAGCTCTTCTGCTTCTTGCTTTTATTTATTATAATTTTTATCTGTTTATTTATTCAGGTTAAAATCAGAAATGAATATTGAAATGGATGGCAGGACGATTAAAACAATATTCAGGCATGCAACAGTGCAGGATAAGCCGCTAATAACATATTGTTTGCCACCGAATCCACCAACTCAAAGATTGACGGAGAAAGAACTGAGAAATCCACATGTTCCGGGTGGCTACATGACGAAAGAGGAACTGTTCAGTTCGGAGCTAAAGGAGATCTGCGCGGAGGGTCCAATCGTTTTCATAAGAAACATCGCAGACGCACTTAAGATTGACTTGACTCTTTTCTCATCTTCCACCTTGAAAAAGACAGAGGCTGCAGAAGAAGCTTGCGAGATACGCACGCAATTTCTGCAAGGTCCCTGCGAAAACTGGAAGGTCATTCAGACTTCAACTGGAGAAGTCATTCAGAAGAGTTGGTACTGCTATAATTATCGCTCTTACATGAAAATTAATGAATATGTCGAATACCAATATGAGCACTTGTTCCAATCTTTGCCACGGTATTTGAAGAGGTCTATGGACAAAAGTCTAAGGAGAGATTGTACGAGGAAGGCTGTAATGGAGGATGTACACAATAATATCTACAACATGGAGTTTTCTTACGCATCGGATACCTTCAAAGATTCTCTCCAGAAGGTGAAGTTCGCGATTAACGTGGATTTAGCAGACGAAGAAATGTGGAAACCGCAGTTGCAGGAGTTATCAAAGTTACCACCTTTATTAAGAGTGGTATCGGATGATAATATGCTCAGCTACTTAGATTACAAGATTTTAGGGATGAACACCGTGCAGTTATACATGAATGTATAGTTAACAATTTGATATAATAGAATCCCAAGAATAAGTTAAAAGGATATTCCGCATATTCGAAAAGTGCTTCCCGAATGTGATTTAATTTATATAATCGTCCTCAGGTACCCGGTTGCAGAATAACCGGCCGTCAAGATGACAACAACTTTAGCACCGTCAATATTAACTGCGGACCAGGCTTCTGTGAATGGTTTGTGGTACCGTACGAGTACTGGGGCATGATGTTATCGCTCTGCGAACGCAACAGGATCGCTTACTTGCATGACAGTTGGTGGCCGCCAGATCTGGACGTTCTATACGACAATAATATCCCGGTATATAAATGCCTTCAACGAAGCGGCGATCTTATATGGGTGAATGCCGGCTCTATATACTGGGTACAGGCGGTCGGTTGGTGCAATACCATTTCGTGGAACGTTGGCCCGCTCACTGCTAGACAATATCAGCTGGCGCTGGAACGTTACGAATGGAACAAGCTAAAACGATACCAATCGATCGTGCCGATAGTGCAGCTCTCGTGGAAATTGGCACACAGAGTCAAGGTGTCGGATCTACAACTGTTCATACTGATCAAGAACTGCCTGCTGCAGACGCTGATAAAGTGTTTCTTGCTAGAGAAGTTTGTAAAAGACAAGAATATAAAAATGTACAAAGTCAAACACAGTAATTATTATTGCAAATGCTGCAAGGTGCGTTTCTCTTTTTACGTTTTCACTGTAACACTGATTGTTAGATAATTAATTTTTATATACTTATTATTTTGTGTTTGTATATTTAGAGAAAAAATACTGGGCTTTTTTTACAGATCGAGCTGTTCAACTACTCCTTTACTAAAAATTGGTTTAACTGCGAGAAAAGGAAAGTTCATAACCTTTTTTGTAGTAAGTGCGTGAGTAATCAAGTTTCTGATTTTAAGAAATTTGTTTGTCTACAAAAGTATAGCATAAATGAACTTCTGGAGATTTACGACGCATTCAGATACACACCAATGACATTATCGAGTCTCGCGTGCGCAACTGAATAATTTAAAAATAACAGTATTTCGATTGCTCTGATAAATTACTCATAACGTTTATGAATAAACATACATTTTTATCGGTATCGACTTAAAATTCAATTTCTGAATTTTATTTTATTTTTGTTTTCTTTGCAATATTTGCATTATATGGGGTTTCTCACATCGCACATTGATCCAATATCAGATTGTTTTTCTTGAATTCCATTTATCTATGATTAAAATTGTATCTTATAAGCAAATAAAATTGGTAAGAAGAAGCTTAGAAGTAATAAGCTATATTTACAGTCGTTTTTTAATAAATAAGAAAATTTTTTACATATATATACGTTCTCTCTCTACAGAACATATTTAAAAATATATGAATTTTATAAAAATATAATTATATTATTTATAAAATTATATATATATATATATATATATATTATATAATATATAATCGCGTCTATATATTATATATTATTATGAAGGATTTAAATACAGAGTTTTGCTGAGATAGCAAATATTCCCTATATAAGAAGTAGCTCCCAGCTTTAATCTTTTATTAGCATGGCTAAAAAATAAGATGTTAAAAAAATGCATTTTATAAGGACACTGTCGTTAAAAGTTACAGAATAGGCCTACTGACATGCTGGTGAAATTTGGTTTGCGGCACCGTTTTCAGCATCCAAAAATCTAAGAAGCACCTTGTCTAGTTTAAAATAATTTTTGGCTGTAAACTAGTGTTATTTAGTCTTTCACAATTTCCTTCATATTATCTATAATACAAAACATTGGATCATGCCTAGATATTATAAAATCTGCGAGATTTATTTTACGAGAACACGTAACAGATTCAGTGTTTTTAATAATTTTGGTTTCTTTAATAACTTACAAGTGGATTGTCAGAATATTTTCTCTTACTCAAGCAAGTAAAAGTATGAAATTAGAACATTTATCGTAATATAAATACAAAATTATAAATTAAGGAAGCAAAATGAACAAACTTTTTGATTATATAATATTGATATTGCTAGGAAGACATCGATGTTTCCTAAAATCTAAATAAATATCCATCAAGTAGATTCTGAAGACGATATACTGAATAATTCTTAAAATATGTTACATGTGTTGTTACCTCCATTAGTAGATGTTAACAATTGTCGAATTTTGGAAACATTTACTCCATGTAAATTCGACTATAAACTTGACATTATATCAAACTTCCGGATGGATACGAAAGTTAGTTGAGTTGCAAAAGCTGCACCAAATTAACGTATTACTTTTTAATATATGATATGTTAGTTTTTAGATAATTTGCTAGCAAATAGACAAATGCAATTGGAAATATTCAATAACGCTTTTCACGCAGATAGAAAAGCTATATAGATAACAATTTAATAATTATATTTGAATTATTTATATGATTATATATTTATATGATATTTTATACATATACAATTAATTCTAACAGTCACACCAATCAGTTTAGGTGACTGCTTGAATAAATAGCAACAGTTAACCTGTGGCCACAAGAAAGATTCATGAAATAAGTCACACACACACACACACACACACACACACACACACACACGCACGCACACACACAAGATGTTGATATTCAAGCGATTAATACAAGGGGTTATTCACTTAGCAAATCACTGGTGGTACACCTTATGTTTGAAATCATTGAAAATAACTCGGAAATCGCTTGGAATCAGTTAAAATCACTTGTGAAATTATTTGAATTCAGTTGGTTGTATGAATATCACATGAAATCGGATGAAATCAGTTGAAAAATTACTTGAAATCAGTTGAAATCAGTAATCATTTGTAATCTGTGGTACACCCAAAAGACAAGTGAATAACCCCTTGGATTAATACAAACATCGATAGCCAGGGCCGCCGCTAGGCGTTCAAGCGCCGGCGTGCGAGTTTGAATTTGGCGCCCCATGTCTATAGTCCGAGTCATATCCGAGCATATTTGCAAGAGCTACATTCAAAAACTTTATTCGGGTGCACACCAGCGTCATTCTGTCCTAGTTCAATTTTCAGTAAGTAACAAAGATAGAACGATGCTGGTGTGTATCCGAGTAAAGGCCATTGCACGTGAAAAAGTTTTAGTTGCGTAATCGTAAGGTCGTAAGCAAATCGACCAATCACAGTCAAACATTTTTACTATATTATGAGAATGCTTGACTGCGATTGGTTGATTTGCTTACAGCCTTACAATTACAACTAAAACTTTTTCACGTGCAATGGCCTTGGAGTTTTCGAACGCAGTTAAAGCTCTTTTTTCATAGACAAGATAAGTTCTATTATTTTGAGATGGAACGCAGATAGTTGCTTAATTAATTCAAAAGGATTTCTAAAATCTGTGTTAGTATGGAGACATATGTATGTATCTCTCTTTGGTGTTAATTTTTTATATAAATATTACAAATTTCGTGTCAATTTGGCGCCCCCTGATGGTGCCGCCTTGCACGCCCGTTTACGGCGGCCCTGTCGATAGCCAATTCAAAGACGCTTCGGGAGTTGCGCTTGATGTCGGTAAGTTTAATCTATTAAATCATGTGGTACATTCAGGTAGAGTGTGATTTTTTGACATTTTTATATTAAGAATAATGCTTCTTGAAAAGCACGCAGACAATAAGGGAAATTAATATTTTCTTTACGTATTTGTATTTTTTTAATGAAGAAATAATCTTCCTTACGATTTATCGGATGTCCTGTGTTAAAAATAATTTCATCTTACGTACGTGAAGTCCTTGCATAGAATTCTGTAAGAATTTATCTTATATCTTTGTATTTTCGTGTCTTGGGAGTCATTTCGAATACTTGTTTCATAACATAATATAAAAATATTGGGCAGACAATATTATTATTTTGGTAATAAATAAGGAACAACACTGTATCCGATGATCATTATCTATTATAATATATAATATAATTTATTCCCGGTAAAAAATTTTTTATATATAAATATATATAAACATATATAATTATATATAATTATATATAATTATATATAATTAATATATAATTATATATAATATAATTATATATAATATAATTATATATAATTATGTATGAAATATGTCCATACATGAAATTTTTCATGTATAATTATGTACAATTATATATAATTATATATATTTATATATAATTGTATATGATTATATATGAACTTTTCCATATATAATCATATATAATCATATATAATTATATATATGAACTTTTCCATATATAATCATATATAATCATATATAATTATATATA
>NJRQ01000594.1:32907-47307 GCA_003063805.1 Aphaenogaster ashmeadi
TTTTTCTACTACTCGACTAAAACAAAACTTTTTTAAAAGTTCAGATTATACAGACTCTAGCGAAAAATTCAAATATTCACACAGATCAAAGTTATCAAGTGTTTTTCTTGCTTGTTTAAAAAACATGCTTTTTTTGTTTAAAACATGTTTTTTTGGGTTACTTAAAAACACAAATAAAACAAAAAACATTGCTTTAAACAAAAAAAAAAAAAAACGTTTTTTTGTTTAAAGTAAAAAAAATAAGTTTTTTGCCAACCCTGCTAAAGAGTTCCTTCTAGATCTAAAGAGTTCCTCTGTGATCTCCCGCTGGACTTCTAAAAATTGCAAGATTTTAATTCTCGTAAATATGTGGAGTGAGGGCCGGATTTAAACCCGCTATCCGCCGAACACTAGTCGACCGCTGCTCGTACCACGCGTCACCCCAAGGGGGCAGTATCTTTAAGTACTTTAAAACACAATAATTTTTAACAAGCATTGCTTAACATACGTTTGTAAATAATAATACTTTCATAGATATTTAGCAATAGTTAAATATAGATTCAGTTCGTATTATTTCTAAATCATTACTAGTAAATGACCGCAAATTGTTAAATTTGAATATTGTTAAATAATTTTTATTGTAGATACATATTAAGATCTGTATAAGTACAAACAATGCCATGAAAATACACTGCGATTAGCGAATTAAGTGTATAAATAACAAAAAAATTGGAATCGCAATTTTACAATAGTAGTATAAGTAGTGTACAATATTATTCTAACGTTTACAACCTAAAATGACTAATTTCTTGCTGCATTCTGAACGAACAAGAAATTTCTATACCGTCTCATATGCACACGTTATATATTTTTTTAGTTCACACATATTCTATGCAAATGGTGACAGCAAAATTACTGAGATTCTAACATTTTTTTTGCAAGAAATATTCCGATCTGCAAATTCACGGGGTAGAATGTTAAGTGTAGAATAACATATCGAATCAATGCTTATAAAATTTCAATAAATCGCGCTAGAATAAATAAATTAATTTTGTTAATCTCAGACGTTTTTTAATCTCGAAAAATCATTAGGGACTTTCATTTGTTTGATGTATTAACTCTAGAGATGGTAGCGATGTGAGTAAAATTTATTTATTAATCTTGAAAAATTTAATGGAGATCTACGACTTATTTTTGTTCTATTCTCATGTTAGAATTTAAAAGAAGGAAAAAAACATAAGCAATTCAGTAGTGCATGAATAAGTTTTACTCATCGCTAACATCAATGGCACAGATTAAAAAATAAAGCTATTTATCTAGGATTATTAAGCGTAGTTCGCGCCACCCATTTCTTCAGTACGTTGATCTTGTTTCTTACCTCATTCATGATCGTGTTGTTATACTCGTCGACGACGTTGTCGTGTGCGTCAATAATAGTGGAGCAGCTGTCCTTTGATGCGATGTGGATGTCGATCTTCCTCTTGGTTGCATTCAGAGTGCAGCAACTTATTACCTAGTTAGCGGTGGCGATACCGATCGCGACTCCCGCCGCAAACGAGACTAGAAAGAAATGGAAATCGGTCGCTTGGAAGCTGTCGTCGCTGCCGGTCAACATGTGGTACCAGCGTTGCGTACGAGCCTGCCCTTGTTTCAGCAATCGCTCGGCTTTATCCACCCTTCTATCGACGAATCTCTCGACCTGAAATGCGATAACACTCATCAGCATTACGTCGTAGTGGAGTTGGTAAAATCCTTACATACCACAATTAATTTTGTTATATGTTTTTATTGAGGAAACTATATACAAAAATTATAATATTATTGATATTGTAAGTTTCATTGACATTAAAATTAATATTGATATCAATCTTTATTGGCATTAATATCGATATTAAAATTTTAATAATATTGATGTCATTGCATTCAATAGAGATACTATAAACGCAACGGTAATATAAATGATGACAACATACTAAATGTTTGTTCACATTTTCGCACAAAACTTCAAAGTTACTGTGTTCTTTACTTCACCAAGATAGACCGAGAATAAAACCGCCAAGAAAACTTGTGGCAATGAATGAATTCTTCTTCCACAGTTTCCCTACCTGCAAACAGCAGAAACATTATATTTATAAAAAAGGAAAGAAAAGCAAACACGTGCAAAATGTTTCCTAAATTATGAGTTATTAGACATAAGCGACTTGTGTTGTATGTGACAAGGTTCAAAACAAAATTACAGTGATTTGAAATGATCTCTGTTGAAGATAATCATCATATTGCCTTTGATATATATTGTTTTTGGTAAAAAATAGAAAGTCTTTAATTCTTTAAAGCTTAAGTTTAGAACTGCAAAATCTTTCGCAGCCTGACATTCCTCACCTTATCCATGAAATTTGGCCCTTCGCCGGTAATCTTTTCCTCCACCTTATCCGTTATATTCTCGGCCTTTCGCATGATCTTGTCCCAATTAATCTTTATGTAACCCTGATGCGCAGCGATTTGCAGCATAATGATTCCACCGCCGACCGCGCAGGCTGCCACCTTCCCGACCTTCATGGTGACGAATCCAGTTACCCTAAGTTACAAACCATGCAGTTAGCATGTAAGACAAGCCGGACAAGTGTTGAACGTTCAAATACTTGGGGAATGAGCAGTTACGCTAATTCTACAAACTATGTACCATCCCGATGTGCTACCCATGATGATCTGTTTGGTCGCCGAAGATTTGCTCACATCACCCATGATTTTCTCTAAGAAGGATTTGGCTTCCTGTGAGGCATCTATACTGTAGGCTTCCTTGTTCGCGTCTTCTTTACTCTTCTTGGCTGTAGGCATCTTGGTGCTGGAAAAAAAGAAGTTACATGATCGCATAACAATGAAGAAACTTGTATCTGTAAAAGATTAGGCGCGATTCGTATAACATTATGATTTCAAGGCTACGAATATGGCTTTAAAAAGCTGGTACTACACAAATGCCAAAAGTCCGGTATACGCGTGTGACAGAAATGAGTATCGATGTAGAAAGTGTCACATACCTAAGTTACGAAAAATCGAAAACGGTTTAGCTATCAACTCTATCTTTAAACCAAAAAATAGTAGTTTAGTCTGCCAGCAATGATAGACAAAAATGTACTTTATTAATTCGACAAACTGGCAATAATATAAACAAAAGTTTCACGACGTTTCGACCCTTGGTTTGGGTCCTTATCAAGTGAAGTCTAAATCGTCCAAAAGAGAGTTGTCAGTAGACCTTAGCAAGACATGTTTACGGTCATGAAATTATTCCAATAAATTCATAGATTGAAAGATGTCTTGTATGTATCTAAATATAAAAGATTCACACGTTGTGGTAGGTAGAGTGTCTACTGACGACTCTCTTTTGGATGATTTAGACTTCACTTGATAAGGACCCAAACCAAGGGTCGAAACGTCGTGAAACTTTTATTTATATTATTGCCAGTTCGTCGAATTAATAAAGTACATTTTTTGTCTATCTTTAAACCTTTGAATCACGAAAACGAGTCCGCTCCGAATCCCCGATTACTCCGTTAACAACAATCGTTCCATTAACGATTGTTCAGCGTGTAACAAAGGGATCGCGCGAGAAGACAGGAGCTGGAAGTCTCGCTATTGTGAATTGTCGTCACTGGGCGCGGATCCGTACGACGCAGCGGAAATGCAAATATATCGATGACGAGACTTCAGCGAGAAGATGCGGCGATTATTGTTTCCGGAAAATATCGAAGAGAGAGAGAGAGAGAGAGAGAGAGACGTCGTGAAATATCGACGAGAAGTCGCCGGAAATCCCCGATCGGCTGAAACTCGGCGAGTTCCGGAGGGAAAACTGCATCGCCGTCACCGGAACGAAACAAAGGACTCTACCGTGCGAAGAGTTTCCTCATTCCCGAGCGGAAGACACTTCTGCTCGGCATGATTATCGAGCGTGTTTTCAGACGTACGACGAATCGCCTTGCGAGTACGAACGCTCTACTAGACGCGCGACATTTCGACGGCGTTACCAGACTCACCTATTCAACGACAGAGATTTTTGGAGATGATTGGACGCGACGATCGCCGTCGAGCGGCCTGTCAGATCGAACGTAAATTGACGTAAGTAAACGCTGTGCGATAATTTGGAGGGAGCCAGACGGCTCCCAAGACGGGTTTGTTCGTTTCACTTGCACCTTCTGCACTCTGCGCCTCTCTGTCCCTCCTCTCCCTTTCTCTTGCTCAAATTTGAAACGTGTGTGTTTTTTTGTGGATCTATTTTTGGCCTCGTTTCTTCTACGCTCGAATTCGTATATTTGATGTCATTTTATTTTCATTCTTGATCACTTTAAATTTACGTATTAATTAAACTTCTCATTGCAAATTTTGTGCGTGCCATGACTACGTCTGTATTTTTCGATATGTATATAAATATTCGCGTAACACATTGTTAATTCTCGACGGTCAGATGTCATTCTTAAATAGTTAACGCTGATCGAGTAGTCGGTCAGTTTACTTTCCCTACGTAACAAAATCTAGAGACCGTCTAATAAGAGTCACGAAAATAACGTCAAAGTTAGGTCGGTGACGCCATTTTTCAGCAAAAATCGAATTTAATTTTTAAAGAGTAGTGTTTCCAATAAAACAAATAAGTTATATGTATAATAAACTTTTATATATTACACTACTTTTATAAAAGGCTCCAATTTCGTCCTACATTGAATATTGGACATTGTGTTGTCTGAGAACCTAACCTTTCTTTGATGAATTTTTGTTGTTTGGCGCAGGACAACTGGTCATTATTTGACATTTTAGTTGAGGTTATTTTAAAATAACCTCAATCCTTTGTTAGGGGGTCTCTAACAAAATCAACTCATCGTATAGCGTTTTCCACTGGGAAAACTGGTGCACACTGAGTGCAATTTCATTGTTCCAATGTGAAAATCAATCCAGACAACACAAAGTCCAAAGTTGGGACATAAGACGTCTTTTAGACGTCCTTAAGACGTTTTTGGCCCGATTTTGGACTTTGTGTTGTCTGGAAGTCACACATTTTCAGTGTTTAATGTTCTACTAGCAAAAATTTGTCAAATTAAACACAGTAGAACATTAAACACTGAAAATATGTGAACTGATTTTCACAGTGGAACAATAAAATTTCACTCAGTGTGCACCAGTTTTCCCAGTGGAAAAAGCTAGTAGTTTCGCATTCGAAGCATTCAAATCTACCGCCTGCCCTGAACTCAAAATGGCGGCAGAAAGTCATATGACTGCGGGCAGAGATGCCGGCGTTCGGTCAAGTTCGGTGCCTTTCTGCCGCGCTCGGCATTCATCGGCGTCTCGTGATAACGGTCGGCCGCCGCGAGCCGCCGCGTGGCTCTACTCGCGTCGCATTCGTGCGTGTTCGCGTCGGTTCGTGTGGTTGCCGTCGCCGTCGCTGCCGTCGCCGGTGCCGCCGCTATCTCTCGCCGATATCCGCTCGAGTCGCCGCGCGATGAGGTGACGGCGCCGCGGGACTGATTCGCGTATGATCGCGCGCGCGCGCGCGACTTCCTTCCTCGCAGGTTTCGGAGTCGGTGTCGTCGTCGTCGTCGTCGTCGTCGTCGTGCGTGATTTCCGTCTCGCGCGGGCCGCGGATGTGAGACCGGGACCGAGAGAGCCTGCGTAAAATGGCACAGGACACCGACGACATCAACCTCACGCCGCAGGAGTTGCAGACGCTGTCGGAGCTGGACAGGTGATTAACGTCCGCCCGGTTCGCGCGCGTACCGCCTCGCGCCGTCTCCCTCGACCGGGATTAACTCCCCCGTCCCGTCGAGGCCGACGAGTCACGTCACGGTATAACCTAGAAACGCGTTTGACAGCGCGCCCGTGCGCAACCTACTGACACCGTTTCCGCGTTTCCGACTGTACCACATTCCGCGGATACGCCGCGAAATCTTTCTCGCAATGACGATGCGCGCGTAAAGCCGAAAGTTACGAGCCGAGAATCCATCCGAGAGAGACGGGCGACGGCGCGTCTCGACTCGTGGATATCTCGATCGCCGGTACGGCGATTGTCGATGATAACGAGCGTAAACACGTACATGAGGGAGAGACCCGGCGTGAGAAATTTTCAATCGGGCGGAATGCGCGCGTAAATGCGACAATGCGTCGTAACGGAAGGCAATTTTTCTGTTGTGTGCACGCACAGCCGACAGTTCGGCTTCCTCAAGCTGAACTCTCCGGAGCAGGCGAAGAGGAAGGCCCTGGTGGTGCGTGCCATCAAGTACCTGGAGCGTATGCTGGTTCAGGCACAGGCGGAGAAGCAACGCAGGAAAGCCGATAGTACAAAAGCGTGCCCGGACGACTCCAAGGAGAATGAGGATGAGGATAAGGGGATAAGCATCGATCCCAAGACTTACTGCAAACTGGGACACTTTCATTTGCTTTTGGAAGATTATAGCAAAGGTATAACTTCCCTCCCGCATCGTTTTCGCCGTAAAACAATCTAGAATTCACATCGTAAGCTTACGTACCGCATCTATTTGAAATTTAAACCAATTTGCGCGAAACAGTCATTCGATTTAAGTTTTACCTTGTGAGCATTAGATCGAAAGCTTTTATTGAGCAAACAAAGCTACATTCCTTAACTATTGTTGTATAAATAAATACTTGTACAAATCAAATAGTAGGACACCAGTCAGTAATGGAACTGGAGGCTGTTGACATTTCAGCAGCTGAGAAACCTGTCAAAACAAATGGTGACAGAAGGGATTCCTAGGATTTCAAGTCACATTCCATTGATTAATGCGTTTTCTGTCACTTTTAATCTCTGTCTTGAATGAAATGATTTTTATTTTATTCGTATTAACGTAGAAAACTTACTCTGATGTGTTTATTTTCTTTTTTTTCTTATTACAGCGATGTCGGCGTATCAGAAATTCTACTCTTTAAAAGGCGACTACTGGAAGGACGCTTCGTTTTTGTACGGGCTGGGTCTCGTTTACTTCCACTTCAATGCCTTCCAATGGTGAGTTAATAATTTCTTTTTTAAAATATGTGAAACACTCGCATTACTAACAATAAGTAATAGAAAACATTAACAATAGAAGGTCAATATAACGAGCAATTAATGGATCGAAAAACAATGATAAAAATTTATTTCATTTAAAAGTTAAATATAATAATAGAGACGTTTCGACTTCACTTAGTCATCCTCAGTCTATGTAATACATAAAAAATATCGAAAAAGAACCCCCATACCTTAAACTATAAATACATTAAGAGAGTGAATTCCTTGGTAGATTTCTTTTTTATTAATCATATCATGGTGAAATCATGGTGAATTCTATTACAAAATTCATGCGATATTCAATGCGTGAATGTACCTTGTGATCTTAATTTTAGTGATATAAATTAAATGTATAAGATACATTAAAATTAATTATGAATTAATTAGATGAAAAAAGTAAATATAATGAATAATAAATAAATTAATTTAAATTAATTAATATTTATAATTAATAAAACCAATTTTATTAAACTGACATGCATTCTATTAAATAAATTTAATATTTTTTAATTCAAACTTTATTATGAGATATTAAAGATATTAAATTATAAATTAACTGAAGCAGAATATGAACTTCTTGTCTTATGATTTTTCACATTGTTACACTCATGCTTTTCAGTTTTCGGCTTGTAAAGCTGTAGCACAAGTGTCACTCGTTTATCGTAAGGCAAGTGGTTAATAAAATAAAATCCGATTAAAATTAATTGCCAAATATGATCTTGTCTATTTATTCTTTTAAAACTTCGCGAGAAATTTTTCTATTATCGTAAATCCTTCGGCCCGTATTCTGTACCTTCCTTTATCGATAAAAGTGCCTTAAATGTGGCTTCTCAGCCAATCAAGTGACTTCTAAGCCTCTTTTAGAGGCACTTTTATCAATAAAAGAGGGTACAGAATACGGGCCTTTATCTTTACCGACGAAAAGACTTTATATTTATTAAGGTCTTTCTTTAAAATAAGATTGCTAAGATAGTTGTAGAAGGTTCTATGTCCTCGCTTCATTTAAAAAACGGAGTGCTAGCTAAAACAAACATCCATATAAGCTATAGGTGTGTAAAACGCCCGGTTTTACTTCTCGCGCGTAATTCTCAACGTAGAGCAGATTCTCTCTCTGTGGTTAAGCCACTTGGCTAGGTCCTAGGAAAGCTGTAAGGGCGAAGGGCCCGACCGACGAACGGCAAACATGGCGCCGACGGAAAAAATTCCGCAATCTCTCTCGCAAGAGTTGTTCGCCTTGAGAAGGGGGCGTCGGCCCTTGCACGACGTACACACACGCAGGGTTCATCGTTCCCGTGCATCTTCTCTCTCTCTCTCTCTCTCTTTCTCTCCGTGCATCCTCTATTTATTTTTTAATTTCGTGCCGCACACGTGACACCGTCGCTCGCCGATAAGAGGCAAGCTGCCCTTCCGGACGTCGATAAGGTATATAGGTCCGAGGGTCGGTAAGTCGCGAGTATTCCGCGTCCGGGTCATCGAGAGAGTTCGGACGATTTCTAATATCGGCGGTTAATAAGATTTACATGCCGTGTTTTACGATTGTAAAAGAAAGAGATTTCACAAAAGATTTCTTAATAATAAATTCTTAACTATAATTGCCGACAATAATATCCTCTATATTTCTAATCCCATTTAACCCTTCGAAGCACACATTTTTCTTTATTGTTAATTTACAGGTAGCCTATGTACTTATAGGTTTTTTGGGTTGCTAATTACGAATCTGAGGTCGAAATTCAAAAATTCAAAATGGCGGATTCAATTTCACACAAATCGGTAAAATTTTCGCAATTCAGGCCCGCCATTTTGGATCCGCCATTTTGAATTTTTGAATTTCGATCTCAGATTCGTAATCAGCGACTCCAAAGACCTAAAGTATGTAAGTTTTATGACGATATTACTTATAGATCACTGTAAAATACATTTAAAAAAAAAAAAAATGCAATTTTTCACAATTTGTTTATTTATAGCATTGTTACAACTAACAAAATTTTATTCTTCACATTTTTTATATGTTTGTTAATATCTTATAGATTAAAAGTACAAAAAATCCGGATGAAAAGATCGAAAACATAGTTTAAATAATTAAAAATGAAGAAAAGAAAGGTGGGATTGTGGGATCCCAGCATGCTTCAAAGGGTTAATTAATATCGCGAAAGAACACGTTCTGGTTTTGGATGAGCGGCGAAGAATTCTCATGTACATATATTATTATATTCCTGTAACATTGTTCCTGTAATAATTATTTTCTGTCATTATTACAACGGTATAATTATTATATTAGGTTAGTGCAAAAGATTTGTCATATTTGCCAAATAAAGATTTGTTTATACTTGAAAATAAAATTTCAGCAAAATCGAAGCAAAATTGCCGCTATGGGCTTCAATATACTCCTTTTTTATCTAGAAAGAAATTTCTCAATGCTCTTTTCAAAGAACACCGGTTTTCAAATTTTATCCAATATAAAACTTGATAGAAAAGCGACAAACTTTTTGCATCAACTTAATAAAAGCAATATATAATATTTTATATCATTGTGTAAGAAATACTCGATAAAAAATTTTTTATATAAGAATATAATGTATATAAATACATATGTATATGTATAAAATATGTCCATATGTTTTTTCTCTTGTATTATAATCTCTGTTCGTATATATAGGAAAAATAATAAAAAAGAGAGTTAAAAATAATTAAAAAGATAATTTTCGCATTGTTTTTTTTATAAAAAATGAAATTTGGGGAAACGAGAAAAAATTGCCCATATATAATCATATATATATGTATTGTATATACACATATACATATATGATTATATTGTATAATCTAACTGCAATTTTACTTTTTAATAAAAAAACAATGCAAAAGTTATTTTTCTAATTATTTTTTAATTATTCTGCTTATTATTTTCCCTATATACAATATGGACAGAGATTATACAAGAGAAAAAAAAACGTATTTAATAATTATATATTTTTTTATATGAAAAATTTTTGATTGGGTATTTCGATACATATGAATTTAGGCCCAGTTCCACACAATCTCCAGTTAACTTAACCGGCCGGTTATTCCATTGGAATTGACCAATCGCATTTGTTAATTTTGCTTAACGACTAATGGACTGGAGATTGTGGAACTGGACCTTATATCATATAAATGAAATATTCAATGGAAGAACAATAAGAACATGATGACAATCCCGTATTCTTTTATTTAAATTCGCATTCATATTTATTCCGTTCCTAGGGATTCTTTATGCATAAAATGCATATTAAAATATACAAAATTAAATTATACAAAAATAAATCTTGCGCGTTAATGAACATGTGCGGTTGATAAACACGCTTCTACGTGTAACGCGCAGTGTTGCCAGGTCGATAAAAATAATTTCTGTAGAATTTTTAGTAAAATTTCCCGAGAAATTCCTGAAAAAAGAATGCGAGCGCAGAGAGCACAAAAGCCCGCCAAAATTTAAGAAAACAAAAAATTTTATCAAAACCTACGGAAAAATTACAAAATTTCCGAGATAACAGAAAAAATTCCCGAAAAATATTTTTTTATTTTGTATTTAATAAGTAAAGACATAAACTGGAGTGTAGAAACAAAAATTATTTTATTTTATAATAAAAAGTGTACTACACTAATATACAAACAAATATACCATTATTATAATTGAATTATAACAAAAAACAATTTAAAGTATATTAAAAAACATTTTTAGAAGCAAATAGAAAAAATATACTCTTAAGAAACTTGACTTTAACTAAGTAATTTTACATGTATACTTAAAAGGTAGATATTTGAAAAAAATAACAATTTTATGTTATAACTTTCTTTCGTATTTAAAAAATTATAAAATTTCCTGATATTTTTCCTTAAATATTAGAAAAGTTTAAAAATTTCGGTAGATTTAAACTAAAATCCTGTTTTCCTGTCGGTTGATCAAATTTCCTTGAATCTCGGGAAATTTCCTGATACCTGGCAACACTGGTAACGCGATTAATTCGTCCGGCGACCGGCAGATGTCTCGCGACGCGCGAACGAACGTCGGCAACGTGCCTACGTGCCGAACGGCAGCGCGGCCATGGCGGCGGCGCGGCGCCGCAGCCGCCTGATTGGCGCAGGGAGGACGGGGAGCGGGCCGCGGAGGGCGATAATAGGCCAAATATGCACGTCTCGCGTGGAACCGAAATAGAATTTCAGGAGCGCCGTACGTACGTAACTCCAGCCATGACGACGGTGGAGCGGAGGAGCCGCTATGTGTAAACAAACTCCGGCGGCGAAATTCGTTTACGAATTCCACCCGTCCGTCCGAACGTACGATCTTATCGCGCACGAGATATCCGCGACTCGAAATCCGCGAGGGAATACATTACATGGAAACAGGGCAATCCTCCCCCACCTCACCCCCTACTCCTCTATTCGCCGCATGCATATTACATGATTGTTTATAATCGATGCCTCGGCGACTCTCGGTGGAGCAGATTTGACCGAATGTAACTGAAACCGAGAATTTCCGAGATTTGATTGGCGCTAAATCGGAATAAATGAAAATAGCGTAAACCGTTACAAATTATTACGCATTTATAAATATTATAAATAACATTTATGTATTATATGTAAAAATTATTATATAAAATCATTATATATTAAAGTTTATAATATTATAAATTTATAAATTTATAAATTTAAATAATTTTTACGCATTGTTATAAATGTAATATAAATAGAAATTGTGAGAAAAAGATAGCGATTTTTTAATATCTTTGCACTGCGATTTAATTCTTTGTTGTCTGCAATGTAACGTGTCTTTTAAATTTATTTTCTATGAACTAACAATATGATATATAAATAATTATATTATAATAATTTATAATATAATTAGTGTATATATTATATATATATAATTTGTTATAAATGCTATAATATTTAAATCCTTAATAAAATATTACAGGAAATTTTAATCTTTTTAATCTTTTTTATATACATTATTGTGATTCTTTGCATTACACGACGTGATGCATTTTGTTTGTTTTTTCTATACAACGTATGTACGTGTTGTTCGACGATACACGTGCTTCTCTTTTTTTAGCCTGTCGCATTCCTCGCGTTCCGCGCGAATAATAACGCGCGTGAATTTGTAAATTGGGTCGGTTTCGCTTAACTACACCTAATTGCCAACGCGCCAAAAATAGCCCGCGATTTACCCGGAAGATCGCGTGGGCGGTATGTACCGAACACCGTTCCGCGTGCATTCGCGTATTCGTCCCTGTCCACCGTGATCACAACTCGGATCGAGGGATTTCGAAATTCGCGCTAATGTCCATTTCTACTAATGTAGATTAATTTAAGGCTGAGTCTACAATAGGTGTCGTAAGCTTCAAGCCCTAAGAAATTGACCAATTACAGTCGAATGTGAGGAGAATAATCGACTGTGATTGGTCAATTTCTTAGGGCTTAAAGCTTATGACACCTATTGTAGACCCAGCCTTAATCTCAGTTTAACTTACTCTTTATTTTTTTCTAGTTCTAAAAATTAGAAAAAGATAAAGAGTAAGTTAAACCGAGATTAAAGTTAATCTACATTGACTGAGTTGTTGAATGATCAAATGACATATACCAAAAAATTAAAAAAGATCCTATTAAACGTATAACAACTAAACTGAACGAGTTGGTTAAATCTTGGTATGATAACGATGTCATTGATAGACAGATGTACTCACGCTTACATTGTACGAGTGAGAATCTTCCAGATGTTACGGATTACCAAAGATACATAAGACTGGTCCATTACGTATAATTGTGTCAACGTTGGATAGCCCTCTTTATAATGTTGCTTGCTTCTTACATAAGGTTTTGTCGGAGTCTGTCCCGAAGCCGAATTCTCATGTTAAAGATAGCGTTACTGCGTTGTTCACTAATATTCCTAAAGAATTAGTTTTGAAGGGAATTGAGAAAAGATGGAACTACATATCCACGAATACTAAATTCAATTTGACCCAATTTTTGCATGCAGTTGACATGATTTTAAGCTCTACGACTTTCTGCTTCGATGGACAGATACATGACCAAATCTATGGTAGTCCTATGGGGTCCCCACTCTCGCCGATTTTGGCTGATATTGTCATGGACGACTTGGAAGTGCATTGTCCTAAAAATTTGGACTTTGAGATCCCAGTCTTTTATAGATACGTTGACGACATCTTCGCGATTATTGCAAAAATTAAATTGAACAAGATACTTAAAGTATTTAATGATTACTACCCACATCTAAAATTCACCTTTGAAACCGAAACAAATAACTCTTTAAATTTTTTGGACACAACTGTCATTAGGAATGGTAATACCTTGCTAATTAATTGGTTCCGAAAGCCTACTTTTTCTGGCCGTTATATTAATTACTTTTCGAACCATCCTCTAAAGTATAAACACCATTACCAATCTCGTCGATCATGCTATCTTATTATCTGATATAAACGGTTCCATAAAACTAACATTCAAACGGTTAAAGATATACTCTTAAACAATTGCTTTCCGCAACATGTCATCAACAGACAAATTTCTTGTCGTCTCAGAATACTTAAATACCGTGCACTTATAACTGACACTAGCGATTGTGTTGATGATGTTGGTAAAAGAAATTTCATTACGATTCCTTTTATAAAGGGTTTAAGTGAGGATGTCTGTCGCGTACTTCGTGATTGTGGCCTTGATGTTCTGTACACCGTCCCGAAAAAACTTGACAGCGTAATTAGGAAAGGAAAAGACAATTTAAATCTTTTTAATACTGCTGGTGTTGTATACAAAATTAACTGTAATGATTGTGATGCTACCTACATTGGACAAACGAAGAGACATTTAGAAACGCGATTAAAAGAACATAAGTCCGATATCAAGAAGCACCCAAGTAATCATTCGGTAATCAGCAAACACCGCCTCAATTATCAACATGATTTTAACTGGCTTAAACCAGAGATTTTATATATAGAAAAACACACTAAGAAAAGAGAGATTTCAGAGATGTTTTTCATAAAAAAAACATGATAACACCGTTAATTTACAGAAGGATACAGATTATTTGAACGCGCTTTATGACAAAGTAATTAAATCTATATAAACAGTCTTAATGACTTACATTTCGCCTTTATTATTATGGTTCAGTCTGCGTGTAACTGTTCGTGTGCTATGACTTACTTTCTGTGTGCGAAATAATTTTTCGACTACCTTAATTTTTATATGACGACTTTTAATTTTTATTTAACCATGACACTTTACATATGTACTTCTCATTATCTCACAATACTTAATTGTCAAAAACCGTTTCTATTTGTTAGCTATCACAATTTCTGTATTCTATTGTCTTTTTAGTTCTCTGGACTTTTGAC
>NJRQ01000594.1:51032-104829 GCA_003063805.1 Aphaenogaster ashmeadi
CCTATACCCGAATGTTCTACCTTCATTTTTTCACTGATTAATACAGTTTTTAATCCAAGATTAGTTACAGATACATTGTAGTATTATTGATGTTTGTAGTATCTCGTAACCCTCAGTACCCACACTGGGTTAGCGTAACCCGGGCCGATTTTTAAAGTTGCGGCATTTTTTCCGATCCGTTTTTACTTATTACAAAATATCTTTTATGCTACGACTTTTTCAACCTTCTCACTCGAATATTCTTTTTTTTCAGTCTTTAAACTATCTATTTAAAAAAAATTAATTAAAATCGATGCATTACAACCCGAGATACAAGCAAAAGAAAACGTCGGATTAGGAATACCCGAGTAGGTGTAGATAGGGACTTTTTTGAAGTGTTGGTACTGAAAGTCATTTTGTGCAAAGCTAGAAACGGGACAAAACGTTTTTGGTGGAGCAAGAATTTTTTAAGTGATCTGAAGGGTGGTTTATCGGGCATAAGGGTGTCTTCTGACGCGTGTATTCGATCGGAATATTTTTTATTCTGTGTCTGGTACTTAGAAATTATTTTGTGCAAAGCTAGAAACGGGACAAATCGTTTTTGGTGCAGCAAGAATTGTTTAAGTGATCTGAAGGGTAGTTTATCGGGCATAAGGGTGCCTCCCGACGCGTGTATTCGATCGGAATATTTTTTATTCTGTGTCTGGCACTTAAAAGTTACTCTGTGCAAAATTAGAAACGGGACAAATTGTTTTTAAAAAATCGCTCCAGAGGAATCGTTCCAAACTTCAACCAGCTGAGGGTTAAACGCTACAAAATGATGACCATATCTCATTTTTAATAAAACCGACATTCCTTGTTTTTCTCCCCGGGTCTTCATATTTTCCTAGAGCAAAATTTTCGTGATTTAAGAAAAAAATTTTGCGGAGCCCTTTAAAGATTGAAATCAAAATTGGAAACGAACGCCCAGAGATGCACCAGGATACAACGCGGTTATTAGTAGAATGTAACATCTCGGAATACAGGAATATACCGGAAACGCGCTGAAAACCTCGGATGATATCAAAAGCCCGAGACTCTCTTCCCGAGCGTGGTGCGGTGCCCGGATCGGTGCGCCGCGCCGCGCCGCGCCGCCGCGGGGATAAGAATCGCGCTTGCGGTCGCGACCGGTGCACAGGGCCGCCGAACACGTGCACACGTCGTCGGGAAGAGAGAAGAGCCGTGGAGGCCGCCGTAAAATCGATCGTTCGTTCGTTCGCTCGTCCGTCCGTTCGTTCGCCGCTGCTACCGCGACCGCATCTCTATGCGTCGCGCGTGACCCAGCGGCGCTCCGCGATGGCGGACCGGGACGACGCACCGCCGCCGATCGTTCCGTCCCGCACCCGAAAAGCCGAACGGTACGCCCTGGGGCTAAAATCCCCCCTCCCCCTCCGCTCCCTCCACCCCTCTCGCCTTCCCGCCCCCGGCCTTCCGCCCCTCGCGACGCGATCAGCTCCCTTTCCGCGCGCGCGCTCGTCCCCGCGCGAGTGTATTCGCCCCGTCCGCATCGGCCGCGAGCTCGCTCCTCTCGAACTTGGCCCGGATTCGGCCGCTCGAAATCCGAGAGCGTGAAATTTTGTTTTGGTAGAAAGGCTGCGCGCGCCGCGTTGAAATTAAAACATTTAAATCATTTGTTTGAAAGTTGTTCGTTCCACGTGTCCGACGACAGCGAGTCGCGTGGACGCGATGTTCTCGGGGGAAACGGGGTTGTCGCGGAATATTTGATACTTTGTATCCATCTATTCTGGCTATTGTTACATTTTCGCCGTGTCGTTATATTACCGGGAGCGAAATCGTGAATAGGACGTGCGAAACACGCGTGCGACGTGGCTTACACGCGGCGGCGTGTGAATCACCTTTAGGGTGATGCTGCGACTCGGTTCTGAGCCCCGGGGGTAAGAGGGAACGAATCCACTCGTTGGTAGAAGGGTTGTGTCATGCAGCGTGAGAGATGTCCTTCCCTGCGATTTACGTGCATACTGTATTTAATTATTGTATCTAATTGTTGTATTTAACTCCTCGGTCTAATAACTTGAGCGCGCTAATCTTAACTACAAATTTGGAATTTTCAAGAAGAGACTTTATAATTACAGTAACTTTATAATTTTAATAAATTACAAACTAAAATCAGAAATTGAAATTATTTCTGAATAATTTCGAAATAATTTCAATTTTTCCAGTCTATAATATGCTTTTAACTCGTGCACTTATTCTGCTTTGGGCTCTTACCAATTTTATATTGTAATACTTCGTTATATTTTAAGTTATTGACTACATGCATATATTATCTTGATATGACATTCCTATATCTGGGACTTCCTTTATATTGACCATTTTATTTTCTATGACACATGAGACAACTTTGATATATTTGTTCTGGGAAATTTTTATACGTAAAGGACGTTATTGATGTGTGAGAAGTTTTCTTTATACAAATTAATGTTTACTTGAGAAGGACCCAAACCAAGGGTCGAAACGTAGTAGTGGTTTTTTATTTTGTAATCAATATACGGCCAGTTGGAGTCGACTAATTAATAAATAATTCTGTTAATTATCACTGGCGGTCTATCTACCAATCTTTGAATTTCAATTTTATTTTCATTTTATCACACTTATACAATGCAATATCGTAAAATTTATTAAAAGGAGAGATGATAAATAATCTTGAAAAATTGAGAAAAACCTTCCCTGCGATTTACGAACATGCTGTATTTAATTATTGTATTTAACTCCTCGGCCTAATAACTTGAGCGCGCTAATCTTAACTACAAATTTTGAACAAATTTCAAGAAGAGACTTTATAATTACAGTAACTTTATAATTTTATAAAATTACAAACTAAAATGAGAAATTAAAATTATTTCAGAATAATTGGAAAATTATTTAAGCTCTTTTAATTTGGAAAATTGTGGGGTCTTAAATAATTTTGAAATTTATTTTTTGTTCTTAGCGAGTATCTGCAATCAGAATTCAACTATAAGCTGATTATTTGAGCGAGGGCGATAATGTGGGAGGTGGAGTTGTCCATTGACCTCCATCCTCTTATGAATTGCGTTACCGGTTTGATAATTCGAGTATTCGATGTCTTTTCAACCTTGTCCCCTGTCACTATGGAGTGTCTTTGCAAGTCTATTAGGATGATTAGGTAGTTTTTGACAAATCTTTAAGCTTCTCGATCTAATTTCTTCCTTGATTGTAGGCATCTGAAGATACTCGTGCACTTCTGTGTTTCTAGTAAACCATGGTGTTTGTGTGATCAATTTCAGTATACCATTTTGATATCGCTGGAGGATTTCTATATTTGAATTGCTGGCTGTAAATAATTTTGAAATAATTTCAATTTTATTGTCATTTTACTGCATTTATACAATGCAACATCGTAAGATTTTTATTAAAAGAAGATGGTAAATAATCTGGAACAATTTCTCGTTCACACAGATACACTAGCAACTCTTCTAACGAAAATTCCATTAAACAATTATTTAATCAATTTAAGCACCCAGTATATATTGTCGCGTTTGATTTGTGCGTGTTGCATTAAATCTGGGGAAAATTTTAATTGTCCGAAAATGGTTCATTATTTTCTCCGCGCACCCGCCGATGGACGCTAAAAATAGGAGAGAATAATCGATAGGGGTGGGGGAGGGGGGCCGATAGCGACTAATTACCAATTCAAACGATCCCGTTACCAAGTCCGGCCATCGGCCGACCACCTACGAACGTGCATTCAATTCCCTTTCAACCCTTCCGTCCGGCTGATGAGGGGCGGGCGAGCACAAAGCGCAACATGCGCAATTTTATTTACGTGCGTATGCGTGCGTACGCGCGCGCGCGTACGCATGCATCTCTTTCGGGATGAAGGGACGGGGACAAAGACCCGTCCGAAGAAAAGTACTCTGGTGCGACACACAATAGCAAATTCATTATCGAGGGACCAACCCTCGCGTCGTGGCGTCTCGTTAAACGGGATGCAGTATTTGCGCCGAAAACTTTATCTTCGCGCATTAGCCCTGAACTGCTCGCCACGTTGCATAGAAATTGCAGTATCGTCTCACTCAGCGGGTACCATAAATATTTTTTTCTTGTTACGTTCGTACCGCCGGATTTCCGCTCGAAATCCCGTTGTTACTGCGTTAGCCGTAACTTGACGCCGCAGTGTAACAAAAGGTAAGTGGCAATATTTAACCCCCGTTGGGGATGTTATTAATTCTCCGTTACGGTTGTGATAATCGCTTGGAAATTTTATTTCAACGCGCTTTATAGTCCTTAAATTTGCGCCGCAGTGTGTAAATTGTAATATTATTTTATTTTCTCGGTATTACATTAATTCTTTGTTTTCCGATACCACGCAGATACGTAATTTTATTGTGTTAATTATTTTGCGCCATAATGGTCAAACATTGTAACATATTCTCTTTTTCTTTCCCCTTTTTTCTCTCCTCTTTCCTATACAATTACGATTTTTATTCATAGCGACACGAAATGCATCTCGTGTTAAAAGCTAAGCATTTATGTTGTCTGTCAAAATTTAGACGTCTCTCTATAATTTTTATTCGGCGTGAAATTAGGACTAATACGGCAAAACAAAATTTTCGAGTCGTGAAGACAGAAACCCTATAACGTCGAGAACTTTGTAAGATTCATGATGCACTTTGAAACTCATTGTGCGTTTCGACATGGTAGAACCTTCGTTATTCACACGTTGTAAATGCTATTATTCGAATGTCCTATTTTCCTAAGAGAATATCCCCTGTGTACAATATTTGTTCGATCGGAACACAAGTATTTTGCGCAACGCTTGCCTCCTCTAAAGATGCAGACGTGTCTTTTCTCTTCTGTCTGTTGCATTGAATAAAGGGCTTAGGTCGCTCGAGATGGAATAAAAATTCATTCTAGAATCGAACCTTTGTGAATTTTCTCAGAATTCACGGACAAAGAGCGTCCATAAGTTCGGAAACAAAGTTTTTGAACCTATGACCTTTTTTGCGTCGTAGAATACTTTTGTAGGTATGGCGACCTACTTTCAAGGGAGGAGACAGCTTGTAGTGCAAGTATTTCTTGCGGATATCTGGTTTCGTGATTTTCGACGAGTTTTCGCACGTGTTTGTGAGCTCTGTCGCAACGGGTGCAGCAACCACCACTGGGGAACGGGTTGTGCACCCTGCAGCGAGAGTGCAGGGCGAGGTGCAAGGTGCATGCGAGCTCTGACCCAGATCGCGCGGTCGATATTCCCTGGCCCAGATCCGCTTCTTGAGATTAAATATTTTTTCCACGCGAGCCCGACGAGGTTGATGACGACGGCGATGACGACGATTGATCGACTAGATTTTTTTATTTATTAGCCCTCTTAGGTGCGCTCGATATAGGGTTTCGTAATTATGTTTTCTACATTTTTAAAGTCTCCATGCCGTTCCTCGAACGCTATAAATCGATCATCGTGTCAGACTACGTTGACAAGATCGAAATAAGAACGTAATGCTAAACGACGATGTCGTCTTATTAGGGCGAATTATTTCGCAAACGTATATGAATAATATCGCACGACGACATTTCGATAATTACAATCGAAGAGTATCTTTTTTTATCATTTACATAACACTAAAATTACTAAAGTAGAGTTAAAATGATGACGCTCAAAAATGAGCCGAAACGTCCATTGATTGATATTGTAAATTAGTGATTTTAATGTAAATTGTTAATATTTGCGCACAGATTATACAGCGCTATGACTCTCAGTTGCCGTTTTGTTTTATCATTTGACCTTTTTGAGAGTCCTTAATTTTATTAATTTAAAATGATGAGTTTCATTTTTAAATTTTCTCACGATTATAACAATGCAATTTTTTAGATTTTCCATGACTTTTATTGCAATATATAAGTAATTAAATTGATTAGTTTACTTTTCTCTTTCATTTCTTTTTTTCAAAGATATATAGTATATTTAAATAGTAGAAATTAATCGTAGATCTATCTACAGTTAACCCTTAATCCACGAGATGCGGTATGTGATATCGTAGTTTTCAAGATGGCGATTCGTTTTTTCCCACTATATTTGCCAGACTCAATTTTTAGGATTTTAGTTTCTAAAAAAAGGCAGAAAATCATGAATGCAATTTTACAAAGATTGTAATTGAATTATAAAAGAAAAAAAATAGAAATTAATATCCATATATCGTACCTCGTGGATTAAGGGTCAAGGCACAGCGATATTATCTTATTGCCCAAGTAATACATGATGGCATACTATTCGATACAAATATCGATACACTTCGCGCCGAATATGATTATTATGGATGAATTAAACACGACGTTCGGTGGCTGATAGACGACGGCGACGACGACAACGGCGGCGGCGATGGCGATGGCGAGTCGCATCGGCGGCGGCGTTCGTCACTTCGCGCGTCGTTCGGCGAGGTCATGGTCAGGCAGCGTGCTGAAACCGAGAGTCAACAAACTCTGGCGGCGGCTCGCTGGCGAACGAACGAGCGAGCGAGCGAACGAGCGACCGGCCACTCAGCCAGCTATCCGACCGGACAGTTAACCAACCCACCAAACGTAACCCCGACCACAGAGGCTGGTTCTTCGGCCGAGTCGGTAGCGGATTTTGCTCCTGCCTCTCTCTCTCTCTCCCTCCCTCTCTCCTTTCCCTCCCCTCCTCTCTCGACCCGTCCCTCGGCACGTCCATCTAAAAATAATTCGCGATCATTATTTATAGCTCGCCTCTCTTGCGTGACGCTTCCTCGCGACAGGTTCACGATCGACGTCAACGAACCGCGACGATTCCCGAAAGTCCAGGATTCCTGGCCTCTGTTGTTGAGCCTCCGTGGATAGACGATGCATTTGAAAGTATTTGCTTAATTCTTACGCACAATTGTGTGAAATATCATTTTGATATATAATATAAACTATTTTTTTCTTTGATGGTATATATTTACGTGTTGCGTGTATACACTGAGAAAAAAAATTGGTTGTACGGACTAAATTTGTATAGTTGTTGATCTAATCGTTGATTCAACAATTATTAAGTTGCATTAAAAAAGGTATAGTTCATTCATGTCAACCATCAAAAATTTTTTATCAAGAATTAGTTAATTCAACTAATGTTCAGTTAAACCAACTAATGTTTAATTGAACGTATCGGACTAAATATTTTAGTTGGATGAAACACATTTTGCGTTTTTCAACAAATTTTTTTTCTCAGTGTATTATACATACTTATATTATTACTACTAAAATACTACTGCGATACTACTTAAAAGTATTGGTTTAATTTTTACGCACAAGTGAAACATTACGTTTATATAATAATAATAATAATATATAAAGTAATATAAACTGTTTTCTTTCTTTGATAGCATATATTACGTGTTGTATATATAGTACATATTCATTTATTTAAAATGATTGCGATACTGCTTTTTACGAGATTTTACTTCGTATATTGAAGTCGATAACTTTTGTTCGATCTGCGTTTGCATATGACTTTGGTACAAAATTACTGAAGATATGTAAGAAGTTTGATAATATGATTTATTGTCAGATGAAAAGATAAAAAATGCAACGTAATAACTAAAATATAAATCATAATGATGGCATAAATATGACTCTGTTGACATTTTTTGGATATTGGACATAAAATTACTCCAATATGCAATATGAAATGAAATATTTTTAGAAGTGTATTAAATGTATATAAAAATATTTCCACACACAATTTATTTTTTCGATGTTTAAAATGGAATCATATTTTTTATTTAAAAGTATCTTTTAGTAATCGGTAATAAAAGTTAATGAGGTTAAGATTGAAATCGGAGATGTTCGCTCATCATTTTAAAGTCAAGCTTCTCGTCTGCGACATCGATATTCCATGACTAATATTAATTATAAAAGAGTTGGAGATATCTCGTGATATCTACGGTCGATTATCACGATGTATTTGACGTCATTCATATTATTGCATTTCATATTTGAAGTTAGCCACTTTCAGATCGAACAGGATGTGTCATATCTAGATATTCGTGCATCGTGATTCACAATTGCGTATGACAGCCTGACAACTGTAAACGTCCGTGCAACATGTTGGAGAAAATTAAACATATGGTTAAAAGATAAGTGACAGGTAAATGATAGATTATACGGTATTAAACGCTTAGTCGAGAGAGGAAGAAAAAACGAGATTTCGAGCTTTTTCAACAGCAGGCACGATTCGCGAGTACGTACCGAAGTATGACGCGTTCGCCCGGAAAAACGCCTAACTTCAGACGCGAGGGCATAAACGACGGGCGGAGTGTTGACGCGTAACTAAGTTCGAAGCCGGACGAACGCGGGTTTATCGACATTGTAACCCGTGACGTCGCCGTCGACGGTCGTCGACGGCGACGGCGACGGCGGCATCGCTCGGGACTCTCGTCCGCGTCCGCGGCTCGTGACGTCAACGGGCCGTGAGCCGGGCGGCCAATCGCGGCGCTCCACGTCATCGCGCGCCTCCACTGGCGCGCGTCCGCTCGCTCGCTCGCTTCCTCGGCTTCGTATCTCACGCGCGGCAGAGACAGCGGCGAGTCACGTGACGTCACGGCACGAAGTCTGGGGACGGTGCCGCGCGCGCGGAGGTGAACGACCTCGCGAACCGAGTTCAATACACCACGACGACCATACAGAGAGAGAGCGAGAGAGAGAGAGAGAGAGGGAGTGAGACGGAGAAAGAGGGAGAGAGAGAGAAAGATATGGGCTGCAAGAGTCCACGACGACGACGGCGACGACGACGACGAGTTCCTGCGTCGTCGTCGTTTGCAATGTTTCGCTTCTGCCTTCCTTCCCGTGGAAGGAAGGTGCCCTCCTCCGCCACGTCCTCCCTCCATTTTCCCTCGCCACCTCCTCTTCCTCTTCGCGTTACGCACGCGAAGCGCGGCGCGGCGGCCCGCGGTGGCAATCGAGGTGAGATCACTTTAAACAGATTTCCTCGCGAAGGCTATTGAAGGTTTACATGAATTAAAAAATGTTAGGACGGCTACACGCGAAGCGTATTTTCCGCAATTATTATTCATTAAAATACACAGCGTATTGCATACTACTTATGGAAATTTCACAAGTTTTCTTATATATTCGACATATTTTTAAAGAGGTTGATTGCTAACAGCCCTTATTTTAACTCTTTTAAATTCTTATTAATCCTTTTAACATTGTTCAATTAATTATACTAAAGAGATTTTGTATTATTTTATACTGAGCGAATTTTGTTCATAAATTGATAAATCTTTATTAATTTATGTACAGTAGCGCTCAAAAGTCTTTTGACAATCAGTTTTCATGCGTTACTTTGCAAACAGGGCTATCACGTTGTTTATGTAATATTTATTAATATTTGCTAAAATATATTTATTAATATTTGTTATATATATTTATTAATATTTGCTAAAATATATTTCTGTTATAAACGTATGTGTTATTATATGCAAAGATTATATTATAAAGTTTAATACATGTATAATATTGGTATTAATGAAGTAATTCACAGATAACTATTTGTCAAAAGACTTTTGAGCGCTGCTGTATATATTATAAATAATATGTAATATATGTTTGCTATAAAGTGACATCAAGCGTTTCGAAAACATCGTTAAGTAATTTAATAACGTTACGTTTTAACGATGTCAAATTAATATCGACTAATAATTCGATAATCTGTTTTATTACGCACAGTGATATACGATCCGGACTGTTTAAAGTGTCTAAAATTTCATTATATACGATCTCACGCGAGCGCGGATTTCTTTCGCGGGATATTCGGGACGGTAATTCGGTTTACAGTTCCTACGGCGCTTAATCGATCTGCTTTTATTTCGGCGTACCTCGTTTCAATTGGTCTGTTTTTCTGCATTTAGCCAAGGAAGTTAAAATTAGTCGACGCGACGCAGCATTACATGTGGAAGTCACTGACTTCCAACGATGAACTGGGCTTTCTTCGGTTCGGTGTGAAAAAAATTTGTTCCGCGCCGCAAAACGGGTACCGCGGAATATTAAGTATCGTAAAAGAAACAGTTATACTTGATTTACCAAACTATTCAACCTTGAATATTAAATGCCATAATTATAAGAGATTATACCATAACTAGTTTTGATATTTTTTTCTAAGTTATTCACATTTTATTATTAACTAGGGAAGATGATTTATTTTTAAGATAGTTTTATGCGCAATTGAAAGTTTATGTCGAAAAAGAGAGAAATAAAACGTTAGTAGATTAAAAGAATGCTATAAATGATTCTAAAATAATTAAATATGCAGGGTGAATTTAGCAATATATATTTAGTAATAGGTATATTATATATACATACATATATATATATACATATATATATATACACTGAGCGAAAAATTTTTCAAATGAAAAAAATACAATTTCTTAAAACCATATCTTTTGATACAAGTATTTGTTTGTTCTATTTAAGTAAAAATATTTAGTTTCAAGTAAATACACATGTTACCTTCAGTATATTATTTTGTTCTTTTATATTTTTTACATTTAAATAAATATTTTATAAATATAATATTAATAATATTATTAAACTTAATTAAATTGTTTTCTAATATTAAAAAATCTGATTATCTTGAATATAAAAATGATCTAACAGTAAATATATTTTTTAGAACGAAAAGAAAACAAATATTTAATTAAAAATTATAAATATTATAAATATAAATATTTCAATCAAGAAATTTTAAGACGATTACAAGTAAATAAGCTATTAGGACTCACCGAGTACATAATTTTTTTGTGTTAAGTGTAATTTTTTTGTATCAAGATATTTTTTCTCTCAGTATATATATTTATCAGGAACGATATTTCGTTAAAACTTTTGTCCCAAAAATGATAAAGCGTGCCGTTAACGGTTTAAACATCGCAATTGAGGTGGAAGAGATATTTAACTAATAATGCTTTCCAAATCTGTCATCGCAACAATCGATAATTGTAAACTCCATAATGTTTCGCGCGCGAGTGCATCTGGCCGAAGTCCCGCTGCGCGATTTATACGCGATCGTTTCTAACGGATGATGTGAAAGCATGCTGTTGGCGCGAGTCGCGCGAGGTGAGGTGCACCTTGCTAAACGAGGTGCGTGCCGCCGCCGTCGCGACCACGTGGCTTTGGCATCTGATAAGGTCAGCGGGAACCCACCTCCTAGGCCAAGTTTGCTCGACACTCAACTCTTTTTAGGTTATCGATACGAACTTCTGGCGTAACTTGCTCCCGAAAACAAGTCCGCAGACTCGCCTTCTCATTTTGTCTTTTGCGCGACATATGAGTATTGAATCGTGTAATTAACCCTTAATCCACGAGGTACGATATATGAATATTAATTTCTATATTTTTTCTTTTATAGTTTAATTACAATCTTTGTAAAATTACATTTATGATTTTCTGCCTTTTTTTAAAAAACTAAAATCCTAAAAATTGTATCTGAGACAAATATGGTGGGAAAAACGAATCGCCATCTTGAAAACTGCGGGCGGTATCACATACCGCACCTCGTGGGTTAAGGGTTAACTTTATAGGGAGGAACACACTTTTTATAAATATTAGGCGGAAAAAATAGTTTTTCTAAAATATCTAAAAATTTGGCCAAATACAGATCTGAAAATAATTTTGTTAAATCATCAAAAGTAACTAAGTAGGACGCTCAAAATAATTGCTAGAATATTAAAACTTTTTGCAGCATTATCATCATGCTTGAGTGTCCTACTTGATTACTTTTGATGGTCTAACAAAATTATTTTCAGATCTGTATTTGACCAAATTTTTAGATATTTCAGCAAAACCGTTCTTTCCGTATACGATATGCAACTTGTCCGTCATAGTCTCGAAGACTTTAAGGCCGGTATTCATAGTCCGTTCTTATTTTAAGACCGTCTTAAGCAATATCTTAAGACTCTAATACGGTTCTGTGATTAGTTTATGACATCTTAAGATTGCACTTAAGACGATCTTAAAATATAAGAACGGACTATGAATACCGTCCTAAAATAAAAATTTGCGACTCTATGACCTTAAAATAAAATTTTGTAATCTATTTTCCTTAGAATCGGAAAAGGAAACACAATTACATTGAAAATATTAAGAGCAACTGCATTGTGCGTAAGTTTTACTCGTTACCAGGAATAAAATAAAAATATCACTACACGCATTCTTATCTAAGGTCAAGCATTCTCGAGCACTGTTATTGATAAGCGCAGTCGCTCGAGGCATGAGCCACTGTTTTTAAAATCTGTTGTTATTTCGTTCGTTTTCTATATTTATTTTTGTCCAGTCCATGCAATATATAATACTCAGTAACAACGCACGACAAACCGCTTAACAAAAGCGTTTTATTGGTGGAAACGTTCGGAGATACGTGTTATTACGTGTCTCGATTCGTGTCAACGCGTGCATAAAAATCGAGATTTAATTCGAGTTCAAGTTCAGATATGTATGACTTACGTCCATTTACACCAATATAGATTAACTTTAATCTCGGTTTAACTTACTCTTTATCTTTTTCCAAGAATTAGAAAAAGATAAAGAGTAAATTAAACCGAGATTAAAGTTAATCTACATTGGTGGAAATGGACGTTAATATGTTTAATATTCACGAATATGCTTGCTTCTGTTTGAGTTAAAACGGCTTATGTTAATTTCTACTAATGTAGATTAGCTTTAATCTCGGTTTAACTTACTCTTTATCTCTTTCTAATTCTTAGAACTGGAAAAAAATAAAGAGTAAATTAAACTGAGATTAAAATTAATCTACGTTGGTAGAAATGGACATTAATCTTTTTTCGATTGTCAATATTTTAAACTCGAGATCATGTCGCAGGCAGATTTCGCTCTCCGTTTCCGCGACGCGATCGCGAAGTATCGCGGCCGACTTGTATCGATTCGGCTGAAAGTAACAGCGTTTCCGCGCGTAAAAGTGAGTTAGCGAGCGAACGACCGCTCTCGTATTGGCGGTGTTTCAAGGGCAACATGCGGCAAATAGGGGAAGCCGTTAACATCTTGAACGAGTGTCACAAACGTTACTTAAACTTCCGCCAATGATAATGTCTCTAAAAAAAAATTGAGGAAGTATAGGCTTCGCGAGACAGTGGAGTCTCTACTTAAATCTATATCTCTTAACACCTTGTTGACCGGCAATTTTATTGCAAATTTTTGCAATACTAAAATTGTGATAAAAAGTGCAAACACGAGTTAACTCGTGACCGGTCAACAATTGTATTAAATATATTTTTTTCTTAGGAACGTACATGGTATTATATCGTTTTTAGAAATGGGAAGTTTTTTTAGTTTTGTACTATGTACGTGAGTGATATTTTGTAAAAGGAAGTTTTTGATTTGGATTTTCTATTCTGGTTTCCATAAGGTTTGTAAATTTGTTGGCGAATTAGTGAAATAAAGTCGTCGTAGCTACCGTGTGATTCTTGGCGTATGTAAATAAACAAGCGGCTGCAACGCGGCGGTGTTAGTTAAAAATAATTTAATTCCGTCGCGAAACTGCCGACGGCTAAAGGCGAAAAAAGGGGGAAACGAGAGATTGCAACCTCCGCATGTGTGTATTTTGGTAACGAAGCCCTCGCCGTGGAATTTCCATCTTTTTCTTCTTGAAACGCCAACACGTTTAATACTCGCGGTGCTTTTAAGCGCCGTTTAAATCTTTAAAAGATTTAATCTTTTCCAGTGCGAGAACATTAGTTTTCTATACGAATAAATCTGCATTTGTGATTAAACATATTTACAGATACCGCATGTTTTACCATTTATTAAAATATTCTTTCATTAAAATTTTTTATATTATATGAATAACGAGAATCTAACTATAACACAAATTCAATGTAAATATAAATGTTGAGGTGAATAAAAAATGTCGCGGTTTTTAGACACGGTCTAGAAAAAAGAAGCAATTCATGAGGCAATTCCCCAATGGAAATAATGTATTTATAGAAGTTTATATAAGGATGTACACAAATATTTTTATTCTGTATGTAGAAAGTAATTCTTGTGAAACAACATAGGTATTCTTTTCCAAAAATAATATTCGTTCTATAAAAATTATTTTTTTGCCACGTGCAATTCAAATTAAATTCGTATTAATTAGATACAGTCAGGCTTGAATTACGCGGCATAAATCTCTGTCGTAGCGACAGATCGCGCGTCAGCGAGCGTGTCTTTCCGCGCGGCGTTTATTAAAAATAATATTTGTTCTGTAAAAAGTATTTTTATGCCTAGTGCAATTAAATTACATATTAATTAGATATACAGTCTGGCTTGAATTACGCGGGATAAATTCCTGTCGTAGCGACAGATCGCGCGCCAGCGAGCGTGTCTTTCCGCGCGGCGTTTATTAATTCTCCGCGCATAACGCATTCGTGACGTAACCGTTTAAATACCGTTCTTTGTTAATCGGCTCGCCGTCATGCAGTGCGCGAGACAGGTGCATTTTTTCCGCGTCGCGTAATCGCACGCTCGCACGTGTAAAGTTCGTTACGTGTCGCGCGCGCGCGCTATTTATAGGCTCGCGGATTAGCGAGTAAGTTCGGAACGAAATAACCGCGCGCTCGCGTTTTTTACATAATTAACCTTCGCGGCGTTATTTATTTACCACCGCGCGCTCGTGCCGCGGTATATTGCATTCCCGTCGCTTACGCGCGATAACCGGCTGCTCGCACGGATAACGGGTCCTTACGCAGCCGCCGCATTAATTCATCGCTCGCCATGAATCGCCGGCAGTGTCCTGACAATTGATTTCCTTCGCTCGCGTGTCGAAAGCCGTATTATCCTCTCCCGCAATAATCGGAGCGATCGATTTCAATCAGGTGTTTTCCGTTGGCTTTCCTTTTTCCCGCGCGTTTCACGCTGTTACTTGCATTTAATTTGCAATGGAAGTCGCGTATTGCCAGGATTCTCCCCGCGCGATCTTCGATAGGGGTGACGGGGGTTAGAAGCAGTGATGTGCCGTATAGTTTACGTCAATTCTTTACATGATTATTTACGTGTAAAGAATCAATTCTTTACATTGCTATCTTCCACGTAAAAATGTAAAAATGTAAAGAATGTAAACAATGTAAAGAATGTCGTAATTGGCTGATTTACATTTATAATAAACGAAAACATTTTTAAAAATAACCTGTATTTAAATTTTCCAAATCAAATACAAGTTTTCCATAAAAATAAAAATAATTTTTTTTACTCTACTTTAATTCAACATAACATAATAAACCAAATATCACATTTATCCATTGTCAGGTGTGAATGAATGAACTTTATTTAATATTCGTCAGTTTTATTAGAATTGGTTATTCTAAGAGAGTAGTATATATGTATGCAGAAGTTTTTTTGACCGTTCAAAGGTCAGACTTTTCATAATTCTTTACATATTTTACATTGCTTACATTCTTTATGTATTCTTTACTCCATATGTAAAGAATTAATTCTTTACACGTAAATGCACATCACTGGTTAGAAGTAACAGGGGCAAGTTGTAACACCTATATAAAAAAATGTTATGAACAAGATAGAAAAGCGTGAGAAAAAGATAGAAGTTTGCAATGGTGCTAGCTATTGCATACATGGAAAAAACAATAAGGTTGCCACAACCACAATAATAGTAACATTTGATACAGCCACGTCCTGTGGTTGTCACATTCACATTGTTTTGTGTAGTGCATCTATATATGTTTGTCTCAACATTCACTATGTTTGCTGTACCAAATGCATATAGTTGCCTTCACATCAATGTGAATGTGACAACCACAGGACGTGGCTGTACCAAATGTTACTATTATTGTGGTTGTGGCAACCTTATCGTTTTTTCCGTGTACTTCTATCTTTTACGTACGCTTTTCTATCTTGTTTATAATATTTTTTATTATCTATTTTTTTATAACATTTTTAACAGAGACAAGTTGTAACACTTATATAAAGATAATTAAAAAAATGTTATGAACGAGAAAAGCGTAAGAGAAAAATAGAAATTTGCAATAATGCTAGCTATTGCATACTTCTATCTTTTACTTAGGCTTTTTTATCTTGTTTATAATATTTGTTGTAATCTATCTTTTTATAACATTTTTAACGGGGGCAAGTTATAAAACACCTATATAAAAATAATTTTAAAAAATGTTATGAAGAAAATAGAAAAGCGTAAGAAAAAGATAGAAGTTTGCAATCGTGCTAGTTATTTTATATGTTACAACCATAGACGTATAATATCTAGACCGCGCGGTTTCAATGTCTCCCGTAGTCAGAACGCGTCAAAAATGTGAAAAAGATAGCTGCTGTATGATCACCATACCATAAAAAAAGAAACAAAACATTTGTCATTTGTCAGACGAAGACAGAATGGTGATACAAAGCATGCTATCTCTTTCTAATATTTGACGATTTTTCGGCCGAATGCGCAGCTAATTATTATACGTCTATGGTTACAATTTATTCCCGTTATTTTTAATCCTAGTTTCTTGTACGTGCGCTTTATCCGGACCTCACGGGGACACATGTATTTTGGGTAAAAAAATAAAATTATTCGAACGTGTATAAATATTTGAACAGGGGAGAAGTGAATACATTTGAATACTAGGGCACATTTAAATAATTTATATATCCTACGTCGTAATAGAAAGTTTTCGGTGTCCGTTGCTTTTTGCGCGGATCCATTAATGTCACTTTTTAAATGCGAAAATGAGCGAAAGCTTTTTATTGCGACGCGTAATATCTCCATAAATCTATAACAGTAATTGGGATCAAACGATCTTTTGAATAATTGGATATCAAGAATTCATATCGGAGAATATTTCGAACGGTAGCGCAAGAAAAAATGATTCCTTATAGAAAAATAAACCGGGATTACAGAATAAAATTTTTTTATCCTACGTTGTTTATTATTTTTTAACAAATTAAACAAGTAAACGGTCTAATGCGAATCGCGCGCGGTTAACAGTGCGCTGTTATATTTCACTAATAAATATACATTAAAAATACGAAAAAATAATAATGAACGTTTATGATACTGAGGATGGCTCAAAAGCGAGCCGAAATGTTTATTATTATTTTTTCGTATTTTTAATGCCACGGAAAGAATGGTTTTGTTGAAATATCTAAAAATTTGGCCAGATACAAATCTGAAAATAATTTTGTTGGACCATCAAAATAATTATGTAGGACGCCCAAAATAGTTGCTGGAATATCAAAACTTTTTGTAGCATTATCATAATGTTTGAGCGTCCCACGTAGTTACTTTTGATGGTCTAACAAAATTATTTTCAGATCTGTATCTGGCCAAATTTTTAGATATTTCAGCGAAACCGTACTTTCCGTGATGTATATTTATTAGTGAAATATAACAGTGCACTGTTAACCGCGCGCGATTCGCATTAGCCCGTTTACTTGTTTAATTCGTTAGTATATCACGAATCCTAATATTGTTGGTTATTTTTTGTTTCCACGAGGAATCATTTCCTTCTTAATTTGGCAATGTCGTCGGAAGGAACTTTGAGAGTCACTGCGGCTCGGCGAGTTTCTTCGCCGGCGCGTCGCGCAACAAGAGAAACGAAACCGGAAACTACCGTCGTGTATATTTTGGTAGCGAAGGTTCCGGTAACGGGAAGGGCGGGAGAGAGAGCCGAAGAAAGAGCCGCCGATTCCTCGAGTCGCCGCAAAATTCCGGAGTCGACGGTTCCTATACCGGCCGCTGCAGGGGTGGAATGTGATATATACGGTTGCGAGAGAGACGCCGTGTTGTCAGACGTATAATCAGACGATTACGCTCTCGTAATAATAGGCCTGAATTCCGAGTAAACCGATTCGCCGCCGATACCTTCTCGCTATGTATTCTATATATGGTCTATGGGAAATTTCAGGCGCTCGTAAAAAAAAGAAAAATTTGCGCTCGCACAATTTCGTCGATAGCTCCAGTCGTAGTTCGGCAATCTCGTTTCTCCTTTTGCTTTTCCGAATCTTGACCGTTGCAGGTCGAATCGGAGACGCTTAAGTGGACTTTTTGGCTTTTATGTAAAACGTCCCAAACGTTTCAGAAATATTTATACGAAGAATATTTTTAATATTTAGAGCCGTCATGCAAATTTGATTATTATCGATCTGAACCAACTGAATATTATCGTAGGTATTATGATATCATGGTATATATATCCAACGATGATTATTTAAATACTATTAGAAGAATATATAGGATCTTATACTAAAATATAATTAAAAATAATTTTAATATAAATTAAAATTGTACTTTATTGATTCGGCAAACTGGCAATAGTGTAAACAAAAGTTTCACGACGTTTCGACCCTGGTTTGGGGTCCCTTATCAAGTGAAGTCTAAATCATCCAAAAAGAGTCGTCAGTAGACGTTAACAAGACATGTTTTCGGTCATAAATTATTCTAATAAATTCATAAATTGAAAGATGTCTTGTGAGTCTAAGGATAAAAGCATCACACCTTGTGATAGTTAGAGTGTGAGATGTATATAATTTGGTCAATAATTAAAATTGAAATACCTACACGGAAAAAAAAAATTTGTTAACTTGACTGAATCTTTCAACTAAATAAAATTTATTTAGTTAAAGTATTTATTTATTTAACTTAAACATTTATTTATTTAACTTAAACATATAATATATTTTATATTTAAGTTAAATAAATAAATGTTTAAGTTAAATAAATAAATAGTTGTGTGGGGGGCGTGTATGCCCCTATAAAGCGGCAGCCCGGCACCACGTTTGTTGCTGCGAGCGCGCTTTCTCGCGATAGTACTTGGTCGCACGGATAACAACATATAAACAAATTCGGCAAGAACATCTAATGGCCGGACGTCGAGGCCAGACGTTGGCACACATAGTGGAGTTACCATCCTACTCAACACAACCAACCGTGGATGGTATTTTTGGGGAAGACATTCATACTCCACTTTCCACCTTCCACTTTCCATCTCCATCAAATATACCATACCCCCAAACTTGAACTAAATTTTATTAGCCAGTTGAGTCGAAATAAAAATCTCTTCTGTGGCTAAATTTTATTTAGTTGAAAGATTTAGTCAAGTTAACAAATTTGTTTTTTCCGTGTATATCAATATCGTCAAGAGCACCAAAGTGACCAAACAGGCGTAATTTAGATGAGAGACTACACTGAGAAAAAGAATTTGTTGAAAAACTAAAATATTTAGTCCGATACGTTGAACTAAAACATTATTTGGTTTAAACTACAAATAACGTATAGTCTTCCGCCAGTAAATAGATAACAAATCAAAGTAAATTATATTCGACAACTGGCCAAATTGATTAATTAGATTAATTTCTTTACAGTTTTCGGGGAAGGGAAGATCTTATAGATGCTTATTAGTTATTAGCATCAAAAATTATTAAAATTCTGCTCATTAAATGAACCAAAACCTGTGGTCGCTAACGTAGTAAGAATATTTCTAATTAATCAATTTGGCCAGTTGTTGTCGAATATAATTTACTTTGATTTGTTATTTGATTTAATTGAACATTAGTTGAATTAAAAATGTATAATTCATTTTTTAATCAAGAATTAGTTAATTCAACTAATGTTCAGTTAAACTAATGTTTTAGTTGAACGTATCGCACAAAATATTTTAGTTTTTCAACAAATTTTTTTTTCAGTGTAATTTGTCGAATCAATAAAGTAATTTTTATCTGTCATTACTGGCAGATCAAACTACTTATTTTTGGTTTAATATAAATTATTGAAAATTAAGCATAAAATATTAATAAAGAGAAGAACTTTTATATATATATATTTTTCAATTTTCAAAATAAAATTTGAGGACGAGAAGCACTGTATGAAAAGAATTTTACTTTCATTTCCTAATTCAAAAAGTTAAAGACATTTTTATAGAAATTTTGTTTTCAAACTGTACCATTCCTGCAAAGAATTCCTGAATCGTTTTCATACGTCACGTTACACCCGGTATAAGCAAACACCTGTTTTTTTCTTCACATTGGAAGAATACGAATGTAGAATTTTTCGAATCGGTATTTAAACCGCCGTTGGCATTTCAATCTTAATGCATCGCATCGCATCACAGCGCATCGCATCGCATCGCATCACGAAGAGGGTGAACACGCGTCGGGCGGTGGCTCGGCGACGAGTGTCGCGGCGCGCTGCTCTAAAACAGGGCCGCTACGCATGCGCGCTTCCTCGCTCCACCGCGCGAGGTGGGTAGGGGAGGGGGAGGTGCCGCCTCCTAATCCCAACTTGCCCTACGTGCCGACCAGGCGCGTCAGTCGCGCGAGAGCCTTCGACGTGTGAAGGTATCTCCCCGCGCTCCGTGTGCGTTATTGCCGCTCTCTCTTTCTCTCTCTCTCTCTCTCTCTCGCACACACATACACGCTCTCCCCGTCTCTCCCCCTCCCCTCCCGAACCCGCGCGACGACGCATCACTGCCACTAGTATATAATAATAGTTACACGATTACTGCCGGAGTTCCTGGGTGCCGAGGCGCGCGCGTAATCGCGCTCGCGATCGCGTGATAACCGCGAAGTAGAAGTTGGTTGTGTCGGAGTGCACTTCACGCCGCGACGCGGCGAGGTGGACGTTCCGCGAGTGCGCCCGTTCCGAGTACTCGGTCGCGCGTGCTCGCTTCGCGGTGTCTCTGTTCGTGTTCCTTTCTGTGTTCTATAACGCTATTGTATGATATACACACTGCCGGAAGCGCGCGCTCAAGCGACCCGCGCCAGCAAGCTAATCCCGACGAGTCTCGTCGGAGCTATGAGGCGTCGCTGAACGTCTCCGGACGTCGCGTCGGGGGAGGTAGGTGGAAGACTGCAACAACAGCGGCAGCAGGAGCAACAACAGCGAGCACGGGGACGAGAGGAGAACGGAGAAGGCGGGAGGGAGGCGTGTGTGGGACGTATTATCGCAACGGAGCGTATCGGAAAGAGGAGAGGCGACCGATACTCGACGACGCGCGTCGCGATTTAAACCGCCGCCGCCGCTGGGAGATTTAAATGGTGAGTGTTGCGCGTGAAGTTAGCGGCGCGTCGCGTCGCGTCGATCGCGAGAGTTCACGCTGGCCGGCGCGGCGCGGCGGCGGGCCGGCTGTGCGATCGTCACTCTTTCGTGACGCGCTCCTCGTCCACCGTATCGTCGCGATTCGCGCTTCGCCCGATCTTTAACCCTACGCTTCTCGTGGCCCTTGCCCCCCCTCCCCCCTCCCCCCGGCTCGCTCCGTTCTTTCGAACAGGAGCGGAGTCGCGCGCGCGAATTTTTGGCCAGTGCTCCGATCGATGCCTCGGGGACGACGCTTTCGCGTACCGCCCTCGGCTCGCCGCTCTCGTCCTTTGACCCTTTTGCCGTGCAAGCGGCATGCGCGCAGGGCGCAACTCTACTCGGAGGGCTCGCGTTGGTTCACCGCCACGCAGGCCTCCGGTGTGCCGAAATATCCTCCTCCTCTTCCTCTTCGCGTCTTCTCCTACTTTCCCGTCGTTTCACTTTTGAGAGTGCACGATAGAGCTGTATATCGCCTGTGGAGCTGCGTGTCGCGCTAAACTCGAAAACGAAAGTGATGCTCTTTTGTGTGACGCCACAGAGGAGATTTAACAACCTCGGGATATAAATGTTTTTTTCGATACATTTCACACGAGTGTCACGCATACGGGCCCACGTGCGAGCGTATTTCGGTTTCCCACGTACTCGTGTAACAAATTAAAAAATTCCGATTTCAACACGTGTTATTTATTATTATTTTACTTACCGAATCCACAGTTGGAAATTGAATGCACCAAGTCTAGCGTTTCGTTACTGTCTCGAAATTTAACTTGAACTTTCGAATGTCAAAATAAATTTTGATGTGACGGTATTAAATGTTAATATTTCTTTAGCCATGTGTTATTTATTATTATTTTATTTACCAAATCTACAGTTGGAAATTGAATGCACCAAGTCTAGTGTTTCGTTACTGTCTCGAAATTCAACTGGAACTTTCGAATGTTAAAATAAATTTTGATGTGACGGTATTAAATGTTAATATTTCTTAATAAAATGTATTCCTTATAAAGTATATTCCTTAATAAAATAAATTTCAATTAAAGTATTTTTTTAATAAAACAAATTTCAATTAAAGTATTTCTTATGTCCATTTCTACCAACGTAGATTAATATCCTCACCCTTTCCGCGGCCCCCTTACTAGCCTACACTTGACGATGTAGATGATGACCAGGGAGGAGAATGAAAATCGCGAGATTTAGACTTTGCATCGCAATATCTCCGCTCGTAGGACACGTAGGCGAAAAATGAAAACACTTTTGTTAGATAAATCGACCCCAAGCTTTCGATTGAGCTTACTTAGAAGTCGATCGGATCAGCCGTTATCGAGATCCGATAATCGAAGGGTCGTCTGAAAAGACGTCTCGCGTAAAAGAGTCACGGGGCGGTCTCGCTGCGCGTTTACTGGGCGCGAGACACTACCGTGTCTCTTGATTAATCTCGGTTTAACTTACTCTTTATCTTTTTCTAATTCTTAGAACTAGAAAAAGATAAAGATTAAGTTAAACCGAGATTAAAGTTAATCTACATTGGTAGAAATGGACATTAATAAATAAATTTTTTGAGGATATTAAAACAATCAGTTTTTTGACAATGCTTTTGTATCACAAGGAAAATAGTTTTTTCCTTAGCAAGAGGAGTGTCCTCGGATCATGCGAACCCGTAATCGAACTCGTAGTGAGGAGGAGGCGAGTGCAATGCACATGACGTTTTCGCGTGGAAGCCGCACTTCCGGCCATTATGCTCTCTCATGGCCTTGATGAGGCCTTGCTCTAAATAGCGAATAAAAGCCGAAGCGCCGGAGCCGCGGATCGAAACGCGGCTCTAAACCTTGGCATTTCTGCGCTAGATCCGTTAAATCCTTTGCACCTTTTACCGTTATCGCGGCAATTCGAGCAGAAAGTAATTCTCACGCGAGTCGCAAATGGAGAATACCCCTGGAAATTTTATCTTTTTTTTTTAATTTTTCTAAGTGAGCATTTATGTTATAAATAACTAAAGTTTAGCAGGTTAATTAAAGTGTACGATAATATCTTGGACGAAAAGGGACATTTAAAGGCGCCTTAATGAAACCCATTAATATAAATGTATGTCGGCATTACTGACCTTTCTACCGGAAGGGCCAAAGGCCAAGGAAATCGGAGGTGGTGAACGTGGAAGTGATATTCAACGGTGCCGTTAATTACGCGTGACTCGCGTTTGGATAAATGCAACAAGTCGTGTAAGTGTCACGGGTTTCCGATGATAATACGGAAAGGTCGAAGACCATCGATGCGTCACAACCGTCAGCTGGTTCAGCGTATTTAAAAAACTAGGTCGCCTTTCTTTCTCGACCGCGACTTTTTCTTATGTGTTCCTCGTTTTTAACATAACGTAATACAGAAGCTGATGACTAATAATTCGAAAGAGCAAAATAACTTATAAATAATTATTGACTAATTTTTACTGACCATGTTTAACATGTCTCTTTGTGTCCCCCCCCCCCCCAAGGTACTTTCATCATTTCATTTAATTAACTCGTTAAATTTAATTATACCATTCGCTACCACAGCGCATAAGAGAATTACTAAAGAAATATTAACAATGTCAATCAAGGGGAATAAACCTTTGCACACAAAAGCCTCGATAAAAATTTATCTCGCGCGGTTTCGATCTCGCCGGTTCGGTATCTGGCTTTTTTCTCTCGTTTTTTTTTGCATGCGAGCAAGATTACGCTGCAGGATCCGCGGGATAGGAAGACGGTGGGCCGGTGGGAGTCGGCGCAGAATTTAAATTCTCGATCCCTCACGGTCGCTGACCATGGCATTCAGGCAATGCCACCTCGCAGAGTGTTGTTGAACGAGTTGAAGATCACTGGCCCCCGGCTGTTTCTCGGTCAAAGCTCGGCACGCTGATGTGCCCCCGAGATCGATGAATCGTTTACGTACGTAGGCGCGTGCGGCGGAATCGCGGAGAGAAAGAGAGACAGGGAGAGAGAGAAACTAGATTAAAATTATTAATAGGCGAGTTTTGAACTCTTAGAAAGGGTAAAACATTCCGAGACACGCTGCGTTACAAAGTAAAATGCCAAATACCGGTCGTAACTATTCAGGGCTCATTCAGGCTTTACGTGCACGGAAAGATTGGTTTTGCTGAAGTATTTAAAAATTTTGCCAGAATAGATCTGAAAATAATTTTGTTGGATCATCAAAATAATGTAAGACAAAATAATGTTCAAGCTAGTTTCTAGAACGTCAAAATTTTTTGCAGCAATATAATAATAATAATAATAACTTTATTGAATGCAAGTAATAATAAAAGTCAGGCATGCAGGGTATAATATATATGCGTGTAAAATATAAATTAAATATTAAATTACAGACAAAAGGCGAGATTACAGCTTAAATGCTGATTTGATTCCTGACCTGAGTGATATAATTTGTATATACGTGGAAATTAACAAATTCAACAAATTCTAGCGAGTTGTGACAAATTGTAAGACAGTATAATAGTTTAACATCGAACGCAAAGCAAGACATTATAATTCGTTAAGTGAAATGAGTGGCAATGTATTTTGTTACTTCAGCACATACACTGAGAGAAAAAATATCTTGATACAAAAAAATTATACTTAACACAAAAAAATTATGTACTCGGTGGGTCCTAATAGCTTATTTACTTGTATTTATCTTAAAATTTCTTGATTAAAATATTTATAATATTTATAATTTTTAATTAAATATTTATTTCCTTTTTGTTCTAGAAAATATTTACTGTTAGATCATTTTTATATTCAAGATAATCAGATTTTTTAATATTAGATTTAGTTAAGTTTAATAATATTATTAGGTTATTTACAAAATATTTATTTAAATGTAAAAAATATAAAAGTACAAAATAATATACTGAAGATAACATATGTATTTACTTAAAACAAAATATTTTTACTCTTAAATAGAACAAACAAATACTTGTATCAAAAGATATGGTTTTAAGAAAATGTATTTTTTTCATTTGAAAAAATTGTTCTCCCAGTGTATCATTATGTTTGAGTATCCATATAATTATTTTAATGTTTCAACAAAATTATTTTTAGGTATCTGGCTAAATTTTTAAATACTTCAGCAAAAAATCGTTCTTTTTCCATGTCTATTCAGGATTTATTGAAATTTCGTATATGAAAACTATTTGTGGGAATTTATGTTTTATAAAATTATTGATAGGTAAAGAGTTATACAAAATTATATTGGTAGAAAGAAGTAGACAACAGCCTTCAGATATAAGAATTTGCAATGTATGTATTATTTAGAATCTTTGTGAAAAGTAAACATGTTGCGTCACGCAGTGATGTATAAGCGCAATATTGAATGTATATAAAGCGAGACTCGATTAATGGAAATTATAAGAAAAAAGAATTTGTATTGCCACTTTATTACGCGCTTGTTTAATCTGCGACTAATTGCTCTTTAATTATATTAATTTTTGATATTGTCGATTGTGTTAAGGATCATACAACTGATTTATTAGCTTTTTATTACGTACATTTGGTATCCTGTTCAATTGGATGAGCATTTAACGTTTAAATATTTGGAAAAAAGAGGAGATCGGAATTGAACCAGCGTGCTCGAAAAGGGGGATTCGTTCATCGGGTACACATTGGGTTTTAAAACTGATTTTACATTTTACCGTAAAACAAATAGAAAGTAAAAGAATCTAACAAATATTACCTTTTGAGAATATTACTTTTTTACAAAAGCAGGAACGTCGAACGATTCTCATTAATCTCTTCCGAAAAAAAAAAAAAACTAACCTTTGACCGATGCTGTGTTTTCCCAAATCGTGACTTGATTGTAATTATCGCGTCGACGTATCGCCGGGCTTTATCGCGTTGAAAAGAGCGCGGGCAAAAATGCGCGGCACAGCGTCTCGCTCGCCTCGTATTTGCATTTCTCGTCGATTGTAATGACAGTTATTAATCGGGATTATGCGCGATTGCGTTGTGCCGCGATCGCAATCGGCAATTGGCGACCGGCCGGCCGGCCGGCCGGCGTGGCGCGCGGCGCGGCGCGGCGCGGAGCACGCGAGAGCCGATCAGCTGACATGCGTGATACACGCGCGAATTAATATCTCTAGTGGGTTAAGAGCGCGCGGGCTGTTACCGGCGTTAGAGCGCGGGTAACGTTATAGCGCGCACTCCAACCGCGGGAAACGACGGGCCACTTAACCCCGGCGACTCTCTAGGCGTGTAACCCCATCGGCTGGCATTTATATCGATTCTCTCTCGTCTCCCATTGCCACTCTTTCGAGCTGCGTTAATACTCGCAGCTTAACTGCAAAAATATGAAATTACGCCATATAGCATTCTCACTCTCCCTTTCTCGTGTGCGTTTCACGCGCGAAAAGCGAAGCCTCCCAAAGGAGCCGCCGTTCTCGCACGAGGAATGTGAGGATTTGTTGGATTACGTAATAATTTTTTAGTAAAATGTGTCAGGTGTTAAATAGTGATGAAGTCGCATAATAAAATATTAATACAGATTAGCGCCGTTTATATTCCATGCTTTTGAAAGGAACTATTGTGAAAGAAAGTTCGCAATATTTCTTGACAATTATGGCTATTTATTTCAAAGATTTTATTTAATAATTATTCATAGAGAAGAAAAATTGTGATTAATAAGTTAAATATGTTGTAAATAAATCCGCGCTGGAAACTTAAAGCCGATCTGCTTTACGAGAATTCGACGTCGATTTTTTTCTCGCAAACTTCCGGTTTGGAATTAAAATGGCCTTGCAGGCCTTCGATCTCGACCGCGCGAGTACTCGAGCGGAATCCCGCGGGAGCAATTTGCGCGTAAGACTAGTTCCGCGGGGTGGAGGAGGAGGTGGAGGAGGAGGGAAGGGAGGACGAGGATGCGTTCGCACTCGTTCGCTAGCGGTTAGGCTCGCGCGCGTTCCGCCCGAGGAGGAGAGATGAGGATGATACAGGTACTAGAGAGGAGAGCGAGAGCCGGTCGTTGACCCTCCACCGGCGGACGATTCTTCTCTTGTGTGTACGTACGCGGCTCGCACGTTCTTTCGACCGAGGTTTTCGTTCGAATTTCTTATCGCCCGCACCGAGATAAAGACTCCCTCTCGTCAAGTCGCGCCCGAAATCGTTTAAATTATGAAAAGAAGTTTTTTATATCTGAGCGATAACGCGTCTTCGACGTGAACAATTATAGAAATGCCGGACGCAATAACAGTGATAAAGTACTAGGGAGAGTAATAATAATAATGGTAAAGTTAATGATAATGGTAATTATCGCAGCGAGAAACGAGACATGATCGTCATGAGACAAAGATTAAAATGGATAGGTTGTGGAGAGTATTTAAATTTGTATTCGGAAACAGAAATATCAGTATTACTATATCGCTATTTAAAAATCAGGCGAAATTATATATTCCTTAATTTATCTGAAAAATATAAATAAAATATTAATGAGCACTAAGATCTGCTATGACCGTATTTGGCCTTTCTCGATTTTAATTGTTATACACTTCGCGGTCTTGAAATTACAGTACCGGCCAAAATTATATCACCTTTAGGTTTTATATTTGAGCATAACTTGTTTTAAAGTGCTCGGATCTCTATCAATTATAACATGTTTTGATGGTAGGTATATATATAGCTTACTGAACAAATAACTTTTCATCAAATAATGAAAACAATAACTTGCGAAAAATTAATTTTATTCGAAATCTCCAAAATATGTTAAATTTAATAATAAACTTTGAATCATTATAACAAGTGTGTAAATGTTTTGAAAATGAACGAATCCATAATTTATATTGTACGACTCTAGTATTTTGTAAATTATGGATTCGTTGTCCATTTTCAAGACATTTATACTTGTTATAATGATTCAAAGTTTATTATTAAATTTAACATATTTTGGAGATTCCGAATAAAATTAATTTTTCGCAAGTTATTGTTTTCATTATTTGATGAAAAGTTATTTGTTCAGTAAGCTATATATATACCTACCAGCAAAACATGTTATAATTGATAGAGATCCGAGCACTTTAAAACAAGTTATGCTCAAATATAAAACCTAAAGGTGATATAATTTTGGCCGGTACTGTATATTGTTTATCTGAAAAATATTTATTTAGAAGGAAAGATACTAATCGAATTGCATGATACATGACAGAAAACTTTTTAAATTAACAATTTATTAGAAAAAATATACTGGTCCTCTGATTATACATATATTTTTATGGCGTGGGCAAACAAGTATATAAGTGTCAAAATTCAGTAATTCGAGAAAATCACGTTTTAAACTAATGTGCTCACCAAAAATATGATCTTTTTGTAATTATACTGAATTTAACAGAACTGAGTTATACTACTTAAACCATTATAAATAAAGTTCATAAAAATATCTGTAGTTATGATTTTAACTCTAATTTTCGCAAACTTCTGACTTATACTCGTTTGCCCACATACCATGGATTTATTATACCAACATTTCTCTCTCTCTAGAAATTATTCATAATTTACTTAATTTTTACATCCACGTCATAGCCCGACCGCTATTTATCTTTTTATGGTATACTTTAAAGCTATTATATACGCCGTCAAATATCGCGATCAATGGTATCATCTCTTCCAAGAAAAAACGATGATCTCGGAATCGGTCGAGGACGCTTCGGCAGAAGAAATATTCGAGGATTCCGAGACCCCTGTGTTTAGCGTGAACTTAGAGAAGGCCGCGTTTACCGCTAAGCGGTGTAATCTTCCGAGCTCTCACGAATGGAACGGATGGCGGGGGGAGGGGGAGGGAAGGGGACCCACGGTGTGTTTACCGTGAAGCCGCACGGCTTCGAACGCGCGAGACCGTGGTGCCGATCTTATCGCGATCTCTCTTATCAATTTTTCCCCGCTCACGTAGGCGCGCTTTCGCGCGGACAACCGGCGGTTTCCGGGCACGTACGTGGAATCCTGCGTTCGCACTTAGTCACCGACTACAGTTAACTTCCTGCCCCGCCATCCTGTCTGATCGCGCGAGGCCCGCGAGCGCCTCGGATCATCGCCGTCTTCTTCGAAACTCGCAAGAACTCGAGTTACCCGAGTTCGAACTTGTAATACCCGAGTGACGAGCGGGGGGAGGGAAGCGGGGGGGGGGGAATTAAAAGGAAAGTAAACGATAAAAATAGTCGCGGCGGCGCGACTCGGTGAGTCAGCGAGACGCGGGTCAACGTTCTCTCCCTTGTTTGTAATTTACTCCCGTACAGTTTTTCAGTTTTCCCGATTTTCTCGCGCAACGTGTTCGAGCCCCGTTTCCTCTCGCGTTCGCGGTGGATCTAGAAGTGGGACGGCCGAAAGTGAATCTCTTCTCGACGCTTTCGCGCGACCCTGACTATTTCGCTGTCGGCGCGGCGGCTCGCCGCGCTCGCGTTCGCGGACTCCGGTTGTTTCGGGGGGCCTCAGAGGGAATCGGAGCCCTTGCCGGGCCTCCGAAAACTGGTTTCGCGCCGAATGTGCGCCGGGCTTTCGTGAAGCGGCGCACATTCGGGAAGGACGACGCGCGGCGACGCGACGCTACCCGTCTATCGCGCGCGCCGGGGGCCCTAAATGGGGCCCCGAAGAGACGAATTGGTCGACCGGTCGGTCGGTCGGTCGGTCTGTTGGTCCGTTGGCCCGTTGCTCGGTCCCCGAATCGCGCGCGTCCTTAGACGGTTTAGGAGTGAGTTTTCGTGTCGGGCCTCAACCTGCCCGCCCCCTCTTCTGCTCGCTCTTTCTCTCTTCCTTTGCCCCTCGCCCCCTTTGCGCCTCCTTCGTCTTCCTCTCGCTTTCTCTCTTCCGCGCGCGAGGGGCCCATGGGAGTGACCCTGAAAGTTCAACAGCCCTCCCTCGAATGGCGCTCTCCCCCGGCCGCGCTGCACTCTCTCGGGTTCTCCTCCTCCTCCTCCTCCCCCGCTACCTTCCTCGCCCTTGTGTCCCTTCTTCCCTTTGTGTTGCACGCTGAAACCTAACTTCGCTTAGGTCGACCGTCGCGTCGATGCACCGCGTTGCGGTTCTCTTTCGCCGCGTTTAGCTACGACTAGGCTGGGATTCCCAGAATAAAAGAAACGCGTGTTTCTCATTAGAGTAGAAGCATTGGGTCAGTTAAAGTGATATCGACACACATATACATAATTATGACGTTTTATTTTAATTTCAGATTAGAGATGAAATTTTTGTCAAATTAATTATATAATTTTTTTGCTGTAAAATGTGTACAATGTAATTTTTTGTGACGTTTGTATCTTTCATCTTTAATTCGATATTATATGTATACCAATATTTTGTGCAACGTAGAATCTATGCCATCGTTTCTGTTACATCATATCCGATTTTGCAAACGTGGAACGATGTTACGGACTTTTTTATTTTCCACGTTTTCACAAATTTACTGTGGCTTGCGAAATTGCAGAAATTAGAGCGTACTTTCTTAAAAGAATTATATGTCTTTTAACATTTATCTTCTCGTACACACACATGCAATAAATTGATACATATAGTTAAATATACATACTTTACATAGTTCATAAAGCTGCATAATTTTAGAAATATATTTTACATTAATTACATCCTGATACGTGACGAGTTATTACAAATAATGACTCGAAACCAAGTAACCGGTTTACCTGTTCCGAAAAAGTACAGGGCCTAATTGAAATCACATGCTCTCCCGCGGCGCAGTCTGAAGAGGTCCTTCTCCAAAGCGAAGTTCAAACATCCATCTTTCACGCAGCATGTTTCTCATTTAAGTCCTCGTGTCAATTGCCGAGCTATTGTCGGCGCTCCGAAAGATAGGTTCGCGTGATAGGCGCTTTTACCTTGTGGAGCATCCTCATTTCGGAACACCCGGTAGAACCGACGGCTGGTTCGATAATACTCGCCTGATCGATATTCTCCGCGTTGCACGCTCGCGAGCGCCGCGTCTAAATTCGGAATGAGATTCGTCCTGGCCTCGAGAAGCCAGGGATCGAAACCGTTATAATTCCGGTGAAGAATTTCCGACGGCATAGATACACGGAGGGGGGGGGGGTAAAAAATCTTACGGTCCGTTCATGATGCGTACATAGAGAAAAATCGACCAGTCACACGTCCACAATGCGGCAACGATTGATCGATTTTTCGCCGTCACTGTCGATTTTTCTTCGTCATTATCGCCACGAATAAAAAAAGAAAGGATTTCCGCCTGGAAATAACACAAAGTGATACTCAGCAGTAGTTGTACGCATTTCGGTTCGAGTTGCAAAGTTTGCCAATCGATGCACGCGAGCCTTTCGTCATCAACGCGCAACACGCGCCGATTGTTTATCGCACAAGCAGAAAACTTTAACAACAGCCCCGGGATTGTCTTGCCGACAAGAATATTTCATTCGGATTACGTATGAATGTAGGTGCAGAGTTCCATTGAATTCTCGCGAGTGAAATGCCTGATTTTCTCAGATCAATTTTTTTAAAACGAAACTTATATCATATTTTAACGACAGATTCTTGGGTCAACTTGTTCGGCTGATTTTTTTTCCTATGAAAAAATTGAGTACGTTTTTACGTTTCTCAGAACGAGAAGTCGATTTCATAATCTGGAATATATTAAGATTTAAAAATATATTTTCAATTTTATACATTATGATTGTATTATAACTTCTATAACTCACATTTTAATAACGTAATTTGAAAAGAGAAAACTTTTTAACCATCTTTACGATAGGACTCGTCATTTAATTTTCCTTTCTCGACTAGATACGTAATAATCAAGGATATAACGACGAAATTTACATTTCATATTTTAGAAATCGTCCGTTGAGGGTTGAAACAAAAGGAATGCAGAATATTTTTGCGCACTCGGCGTAGCATACTTTTGAACCCCGGATTTTGCTTCACTTGCGAAATAAACCTGCATTTAATACATTGTTCTCTCTCTTTCTCTTTCTCTATTTCTCCTTTCATTTCGTGAGGACATTTCAACGAGGTCGCGGACTCTTCCTGCTTCGCCAGGTTCCTCTTGTCAGCTGATGATCTCGTACGCATTTATATATATATATATATATATATATATATATATATATAAATGCGTACATATATATATATATATTGGCCGCGCTTTATATGCGCGCGATATGTACATACTTGAAGGCCTCGTCCTTCGGTCGCGCGCGGGTGCGTGTGTGCGTGCGATGCATGCATGCACACACGTGCACGCTCGGTACATTGCCGCATTCTGTGAACGTCGCGTTGCACATGCAACACGAGCCCGCCGCCGCGAGCCCGCCATCGCATCGACTACGCGTAATCAGCGCTTACGTCATCTTCGTATGCGCTGTGCGTGCGTGCGTGCGTGCGTGCCTGCCTGCCCGCGTGTTTGTGACCGTGCGCTTCATTGTTCTCCGTATGTCTCCTAGCACGTCCGCTGTTAGCTATACAGGGTGTTCGAAAAACGTTTAAATGGATCCTCAACGAGCGGCGATTTTCTGAGCGAAGATAAACTCGAATTTGCACTTATTTTAATGGAAGTCTCATTATTTGATATTGTGACGAATTTTTTCATTATTTTTACGACTGAGACGATTTTACCGAGTTTAATGAATTTTATTATGAAGATTTATTAAACTTCACTGGGAAGTTTTATTTTTTTCTGTAAATATGACTGATAATATATATATATGTCTTGTAATATCGTAACATTCAACAAATATTAACATGCGTTTAGAAATAATCAACTTAATCTTGCAGGATTAAATTAATACAGGCTAATCATATATTTAATTACTTTTATCGCAATACTTTGTGTTGAAAATCAATAATTTGGGCAAAAGAAAATTATCTTTATATTTATTAATAATTCGTATGATTAATTTTGCTCCACGTTTGTGCTTATAAGACATTCTCTCTCGTCCCCCTCTCCTCCCCCCCATTTCTCTCGTCCCGCTTTTCTCGATCTAAATTTAGACTCGGCGTCAGCGAGCGTGTCAATTAATTCCTGGATTTAAATAGACACCCGTAAGCTTTGCGAGCCAAGAGTGCATCGTTTCCTCGTGCCGGAAGGTAGGCCTTCGTTTCGTTCCGGCCGTCTTTGCAGTCTCGCTTTTACCTCCTATTCGATAGCATTGCTCGTTCTTGCTAGCTATGTATGTACGGCATAGCGGCGATAATGCGAATGCCGTTCGCATTCGCCTCGCTCGCTCGCTCGCTCGCTCGCTTGCCGTTAACGGACGTCGCTGGGCTCGATCTAGCCACTGACTGACTGACTGCCATTCGAACGTGTCATCGAGTCAGAAAGGGGAGCTCGCTGTGAAATTTTCTCAGTCTGAGAGGACAAAAGTATACTGGGTGGTTGCGTACAAAATGTCATATTTCAAAAGTCTCATTATCGGTTTTACAAAAGTAAAACCAGCTCTTACAATGTTAAATATCTATTTTGTAACTCTTGAATGCGTAAGAAAAGAGGAGAATAAGAAATTCGGAGATCTTGCAAAATTAATTTATATATTCTTTTATCTTTGATTCGTTCGGTCACAGAGAAATCTTTTTCTGAGAAATTTGTATAGAAATCTTAAATGTTTACTTTTTGAGTATTTAATAAAAAATTATTCAATTAAAAATTATCTATTTGAGTTTTCGTGAACCTTCGTTAGGAAATCACGCATGTAGGCTAAATGACCATCAATGTCGACCTCCTAACGTATCGTTTTGTGCTATTTCGGTTGCAGAGGCAATTGCGGATCGCCTGTGAAAAGAAAAGCAAATTTACGTTCTCCTCCGAGCGGTAATTGCACGCGCAGTGCGCATCTCGAAGGTCGAAACTGTCGTCGTTGTCATCGCTCAAGTACGGCATTAGTAATGCAAACGGCTAATGCGCCGGCCATAGTTACCACGACGATTAGCAAACACCATTAATGCTTGATGGGCGAGTTTAATATTTGCGCGAAACCGTAAATAGGTGCCCATGTTAACCGTTTCGATCTCGGCGAAGGGCTGAAGAACAAACGCTTTCGTGCGACCGCTTAATGTCTGGAAAGAAATACGAGACGAATAAGAAAAGACAAAGGCGAACGAGATTAAAATGCACACGTATGACTCATTTTTCTGTACATATATTCATTTTAATATTTAATCTTTATAATATTAATAACATTTTTGTACATTCATCTATTTTATGTTAGCTTATGAAAGTGTATTCAAATATTCATAACATAAAGAGAGCATTAATTTTAATGTCACATTTATTATTACATTACACGATATTTCTTCCAATAAAATCTGTGCAAAGGTTAAGGCTAAACAAAGAGAGTTTCAATGATTCTGCTATAGTTGACTGTACACGTGCGTCGCATAACCGGCAACGTGCGCACGCAATGGAGAAGTGCACACAGTTAAAATCGATGCGTGTAATCCGCGTTCATAGAGCCCGACACAGGAAGGAGGAAGAGGTATTATACTTCCGTGAAGGTGATCACGTGTTTACGCGAAGGGGCAGTTCTCGGAAACCCCCCGTGCGCCGCGAAGGGTTGCGAATGCTCGTCGTCCTGCCCCCACGCTGTCCGATCGAAACGAACGAGTCGTTTATCGTATCACCCTCTGTCGCTGGATATCGCTCCCCCTTGCGAGATTCAGTCTGGATTTAGCGATATTCGCGATCGCATCCCCCTCCCTCTCCCTCGCGAGAGTTCCCCGTTTTAAGGGGAACAGAAATACTCGTTTAAGTCAGACGTGATGTAAGATTCATGTCTACGATTTTATTTTCTTCTGATAAAGTAGTAACTTCTGATAAAGCTACAATGCTTATAGTTGAAAAATGTAGTACTTTTTTCATGTTTTTTAAAGTGAAAAACCGTTTTCATAATTTCGATTGAACGTAGAAAATTTAAATGCGCGACACGATAAAAATATCGACATCGATCTCTGAAGTCAATACCATTAATGCAGTATCGTAAACAATGTAAACGGTTAAAATGTGTTTTATATTCCAAATTAGATTTTGTATGTCGATGTCCATTTTCTCGAAACATGACTCTTTTTCTGAACGTGGAATTGTGTTATGAATTGTTTCTGTAATGTTACATTCGATTTTAGAAACTTAAAGTAACCGTTGTATGAATTTCTCAATTTTCTGTTTCCATGAATGTTTTGTAACTTGAAAAATTATTGACATTCCGCGAAGTGTCATTTGTTTTTTGCAAAGAAACAACGAAGCATATATTTGCGAAAAAAATGATCGATCTCCTTTAGCCTTCGTGCTCCTTGACAGAGTTGTGACTTTCGGGATTTTATACACGACGACCCGAAGAATTAGGCCGGTATTCATAGTTATTTAAGCCCGTCTTAAGTTCAATCTTAAGATGTCATGAACCAATCACAGAGCCGTATTAGCGTCTTAAGACATTACTTAAGACGGTCTTGAAGACTATGAATACCGGCCTAAGAGTCTACTCTAATTCAAAGCCGGACATTTAAATTAACCGGATATTGCTCCACTGCTTTAGTTTCGCGAACGAAAACGCGACGTGGAGTTTATCGGCTGGCGTATCAGGAACAAGACTAGCTTATCGGGGCGTCCTTTCTCCGCGCTCATCGATATCTTTGACGGTGACGACAGTTGCACAATTGCGATAGAGCATGCGGGAGAGGCGCGGCAGGGAAAGGGCCGTAATTTCCCTCTGCCGAGTCAATTCGCTATTCCATTCAACGCCCTCCTCCCTTTCTCGTCTCTCTCCCCCCTCTCTCTCTTTCTCTCGCTCGCTCGCCCGCTTCCTCCGCTCTCCTCTCTCGCTATCTGTCCGCTGCAGGCCGATGCAACGGTACTCGCCGCGTCGCTCCGCATGCGATACGATGCACCAACGAGCGACGATAACGCACTGTCGCGCCGTCGGTCGCCGTCGTCGTTTGCAACCTTGAAAGAATCTCTGCACGCATCGATCCGCAGCGCGAAACAATAAATTTCAACGACGGCGACCGGCCCGCCCCGAGTCTCGATTCGAATTAAGCTTAATCGAATTCAAATTGAGCTCGAGCGGAATCTAGCGCGCTCGATGCAACGTTTACGTTGAGCTCGAATTTTATTTTAACTAATTTTGTGATTTTATCGGCTGATTGTATTTGGACGCGCTGTTAATTCGCTGTTTAAAACTTGCGCGTTTCACGTGAGTTTGAATCTGATTTCGACAAGAGTTTGATTTTAATTCGAACTCAACTTGATGATCTTTCAGTAACTTATAATTTGCTAAAACAATTCTTATACTCTTTTATTAAATATTAAATTTTTTATTTTATGTCTTTAACGTTCGGTTTTATGTTGCCTGAAATCCTTCCTGTATAGCGATCGCAATTTTCTCTGTCGCCGATCGAGGGGGAGGGTGACGATTTTTTCCGCTTCGCGACCACGAAGGGGTGAACATCCTCCCTCGCCCTCTTCGAGGCTGTTCGCCTCCCTCGGTGTCGTTGGGCGTTAAAGCCGATGTGGCGTTCTGAGTATTGACCCGTTTATTTGCTGCCTTTCGACGCTTCGCCCCCGGGATGTCATTTTTGCAATCCCAAACTCGGTCATTTTCTTCCTCCCCTGATATTTTCATTGAAACGAATCGTTCGCCTTTCTGTGCGCGGCATAATGGTAAATATAATTACACAAGTCTTAAATATCAGCTTATTATCGCACTTCACAATTGAAGCTTCTGCGAAACAGGATGTACACTCTCAATTTTAAATCTCTACATACTGGAAACAATAGATTACAAAGTTTTTCCGGAGTGGATTTAAGGTAATCTGGAAATACCGCTTCGTGCGCATCGCTTTAAAAATGAGCGGCTTGCGTATACGTCCGGCGTGAAAATATCGTATAAACGCGAAACGAGAGAGAAATGACCGCGTTCCTCGTGTCGAAAGTGCAGCGAGAACGCGAACTTGCACATCTGCGTGGAATTCGTCCGTGCAATGCGCGAAAATCGATGGGACCCTGCCGTTATCTCCCTCCACCGCTTCCAGCTACCCCGACGCGGTACTCTCACTTCTCCCTTCCACCATCAGCGCAAGTTGGGCTAGGTTAGGTTGTGTGTTCTCTCGCCAGCGTTATTGGATGCTGCGACCGTGTCACCGTTGGACGTCTATACGCGTGATAATTGTCTTAATGGCGATGATTAAAAGACTTCCATAAAGAACGGTTTTAATTCAATTAGGCTGGCTTTCAATTATTGCTGGTTATTTTTACACAATTAGCGTTTAATTTCCAAGGAGATAAATTTATATTGCATGTTTTTCGTCATAATTACATATAAATAAATTTTTTAGTGACTTAGTGACAAGACTACGGTTCAAAGAAAACGATGTAAATTCGCCTTAGTAGCACGGGGCCTTGGATAGGTCTCGCAGGACAGGACGAGGATCCCTACAGGCGGGTACAAAGAGGCCCCGAGGGGGCAGAGAGCGACCGATAAAAAATTAGGCGGCCACCTACATCTCCAAGTCTTTGTTGTACGTGGGCGCGTTTTACAGACGAGGTTTCGTGCGTGCTCTCGCCCTCGGCGGGCCCGCAGAATATTTTATTCTACGGTGGCGCAGGGCGAGGAGAAGGAAGGGGGGCAGCCCGGAGAAGGACGCAAAACGGCCACGAGAAGGACAACGAGAAAGAGACCGGGCCCCGATCTATCGTTTAGAATTAAATCGAGACTTCATCCCCTTTGTGCCCACCCTCCCTACCCTTCCTCGCCGCGAGACAAAAGATCGCGAGCGAGATTTACGTGTGTTTGTGGAAATTCGAAAAATACCTTACGAAGATAGAGAAAATGTTTTGAGAATGGATATGAGAAATGAGAATGGATGGATGAATGTTTTGAGTGAGGATAAAAGGAAGTAACGCGGAATTGATATAAAAATAAATTAAGCCTTTTATATGTGATTACGAAAAAATGTCGATGAACGAAAATATTGAAAAATGATACAAAAATTGCAATATGAAACAAGACAAGCATTTTATCGAATTAAATTAGGGATTTTTTTAAAGCACGTAGAATATTCCAGACTACCTTCTTCTCTCGTTCGCCCCGGTTAAAACAATATCGAAACTTCAATATTTAACTTAACTTCTAAAGGGAAATATAATAAAAGTTAAAATAGAGGATTAGAGGCGAGATTGAGTGGGTACAAGAAATAAACTAAGAAAAGACGCGAGAATTGCAACGCGAGATAAGATAAATATTATATCGAGGAAGACTCAAAGATTCCCGGGAACTTTAGGCCATCTCTTTGTCTCGTTCATCCCAGGTGAAGCTGCATCTCAGAAATTTCTATCTTTACCGTTCGACGAGGTATAATAGAAATTAAGATAGGGGTTTGCGTGGGCGAAATTAGACAGGCATAAGAAATAAATTGAGAAGCGACACGAAAATTGCGATGCGAAGCGTGATAAACGTTATATTCGAGGGAGTTCGGGGATTTAGAGATCCCAAGGAACGGACTATCTCCTCGTCTCGTTCACCCCAGGTGCAGCTCCGGGGCGTTTTTGAAAGGTACAAAGGGGATCTGATCGACCATGTGAATCCGCCTTCGAGCCGAGATCGGTTAGAGGGATTCTGATCGGACGAGAGAAAGCCAGGGACGAGGATGGGATGAAGAGGAAGAGGAGGAGGAGGAGGAGGAGGAGAGGGAGGAGGGGAGCGAAAAAGGTGGAAGCCAACAAAAACTTAACTAGTGGTCCACTTTGTGAAAGGAACCATTCGAAAAGATCGCGGCGAGGAACGGCTGTTTCGCTGCCGGAAGGGCGCCGTGAAAAACGTATTGTGAAGAGGAAGGAGACCAAGATGGGAAATGCGTGTCGGGGGTGGCCGATAAATTTCCCAGTGGGAAAACTAAATGCGCCGATCGCGCACCTGCTTGCCCCGCGTTTCGCTTCCACTTAACAGTATAAAATTCGACAGATCGAGAGTTCTTAAAAGCGTCTTAAAAATAGTAGGTATAAAAAGTAGGTATATAGGATGAGATTGAAATAAAAAATACTAAAACACAATCCGTCGAAAATAAAAATTATAATACACAAGATAAAAGCGAAGCGTTTCGATATTTTTCAAAATAACGAACGTATAAACCAAAAATTAAAGATATCGTAAAGATATTGGCGCAAAATATAGAATCGAGAAAGCAAATGAAAAAACAAGAAACAGAAGATAGAATCAACATTTCTCGATACTGATCGTCTAAAAGGGAAGCGTGACGGGAATTGAAATAAATTAGAGACGTTTTAAAACGTACTAGAATGGGATCGAGGTAAAAAAGTAATGAAGCGACGTGAAAATTGCGGTATCGGATCGAGGTTTCGATACTTCCCTTCGCGGCGGCGACGAGCCCCGAAGGGTCCACGTATACAGGTTTCGCAAGCGCGCAACGCCGAGGTGTATCATCCTCCAGCTGGTAAACAGCTGCCCACATCCTGTCTCGGGCGCTTCCTGCGTCCCGCTCTCACCTTCGCCTTTCTTCCTTCTCTTCTCTCCTATCCTCTTCCTTCCTCCCCTCCGATGTCCTGCCCTCTCGCCGTCGCTGCCGTTGCTGCCGACCGACCGCGAGATGCCATACGGGCCCGGAGAGAGTGGGACCAAGATGGTGGACAGGTGCATCCTCGACTTGCGCTGCGCTCCGGACGCGTTTGTGGCACGCGCCTCTTCCTCCTCTCTTCCCTTCCTCCCCCATTAAGCCTAAACGCTACGAGATATTTTATTGTCGCGTTTAAAAGTATAAGAAGCCCCGCATATATTAGAATGATAAATTCGCGCTTGTCCGATAAGCAAATGATTCCGATACACCGAGTGGTTGCGCAAAAGGCGCTGCTCTTTTGTGTCAACAATATCCACTTCTTAATAAAACAAGATATACACGATGAAGAAAAGCTTCGGTTAAGCTACTCGGTAATGTTACTTGCATTTCTTGCGAGGGAGAGCCATTTGTCTCGTTTTTTATTTACCCACCTTTACGGTTGTATGAAAAATAGGTTCTCCCGCACACGCATGTGGGCCCCTCCGTATCAAATTATTCGAGACAACAAAAATTTGCATCGTTCCATTAGAAGCGCATGCAACAGGCATATTCAAGGTTGTCGTATTATACGGTTTATCCTTTGTATGATCGATGTATCTGCATGTATAGACACAGTAGCCGTTCGTTCGAAAAGCGCCCGTCCAGCGGCGGACACGGCTTTTATCACGCCTACAGATGTAACCGCATCGGATATAGAGCTGGATGATCCTTACTGCGCGATCGGAATACGTTTATGTATTCCGTTGTATCGTAAAAGGCGTGCGCGCATCACCTGCCGGCTTGTATCGCGGTAAACACTCGAATCGGCCGGACAAAGTTCGAATAAGAACGTAACGAGGAACGCGTTGCGTTCGCTCCACGGATATAATGTTCGCACATAACGCGATGCGAAATTTAACGAATCTAAAAATAATTGTCTCCCATGCACGGGGTATTGCGCAAGTACGGATGCGAGCCCGACGATGCGCCGCGATACTGAAATTCGATTATGCAGATTACGCTGTAATTGCATTACGCGCTCGGGCTTGTTTATACGCTCCGTTTCGAACGGGCGAGAAACAAATTAAAGTCAACGGCGGATAATATGTAAGCGATAAACGGCGCGAAATCGACCAGGTGTGCGTGCACGTCGGTGTGTGCGCGTATTTGTGTCGGACAGCAAACCGCGTTAATTGCGGAGTTCCCGATACTCGAACCGCGAGTTGCTTTCATCCCTATATACGCGGACTTTGCGAGAACGCGATTCCGCGCATCGATGTACCCACATGTCCCATTAATGGACGTCACGCACGCATGCACGCACGCACGTATGCACGCATGCACGCACGCAAACGAGACGTATCGATCACCTGTTTACGGCGACCCGGGCCCTTTCCTTCCTTTAAGCGAAAGACGACGTGCCACCAGTTGCACAGGAAGCATGCACGTGCAAAAGGTGCATCCGCGCCGCGACCGAACGACTGCGACCGCGAAACGTAACGGTTCTCATTTCTTTTTCTTTTTTTTTCTCCAAGGAACACGACGCGCGATGTAAGATGCGCCGGGTCGGGCTCGCTGTTGTTATTATCGCAAGTGGAGTCCTACATTATTGCCCGCTGTTTAACGGGAATATTCAATTTTCCGATCGATACACTGTGGCGACATAAATAAAGCACCACGTTGGAGCGTATACTTTGTTTTCCTCGGGTATAATAAGCGAATGGTGCACTGAGAGAAAAATTTTTTCGAAAATGAGAACAATATTTTCTTAAAATCATATTTTTGATGCAAATGTTTGTTCTATTTAAGTAAAAGTAAATACGTAGAAAAAACATTACTGCCTGACACGGATTTTAGACACACAAAACAGACAAGATGATTCTTATAGATTTTTTATCGCTGAAAACGAATCCACAAATGAAATTGTCCTATCACGTCATATTTTTGAGCTAAAATAGCTAAAAAATACCCAAAAATGCCATTTTTTGCACTTTTAAGTTCAATTTTCTTAAAAACATCACGTGATAGAGCAATTTCATTTGTGAATTCGTTTTCAGCGACGAAAAATCTATAAGAATCACCTTGTCTGGTTCGTGGTCTAAAAAAAAGTTTAAATTCGTCGGACAGTGTATTTGGAGAAACTCCGTTTTTTTACTTACAAATAAGATATTGCCCGATATTATCTGAGTAACTAAGAATACTTGAGGTGTTTATTTGTTTACGTCATCCTGCTAATGGAGATAATGTTGCACGAGTAATCGAATGTTCGCTTAATTAGCGTTCAGGTAATCGAGAATACTGTTGTATAATACCGGTAAGATGTAAGGTAACCACGATAATTATGAAATGGTAATAATAGTAAGGATTGTACGATGATAACACGAGAATTATGCACTAATAATAACGTTTATGCTCTAACTGCAATCCGCATCAGTAAGCGAGACCGCTGAAGGCTGATTGCGACCTTAGGTTCCCGAGCTAATTAACGGCGGCGAAGGGCCGCTTGCTCCTCTCTCGAGGTTCGGCCATCGCGATGTTATCGAACGTTTAGCGATGCGCAATGTTATCATCTCCGTCGATCTCTCTCTCGACGGCGTATAATGCGTGCATAATGCAGTACAAACATGGGCGCGCGATTTTCCGCCCTGACGCTCCACGTCGAAATCGTTCGTCTTTATCAGGCGGTCGGGAATTTATCATTATATCGCGAGCGCGTATATATACGGTACCCCGTATATATACGAAACATCGATCTTCGAAAGTCTGGGTTTCGTGGAACGCTAGTGCCAAAGTTAAACGTCCTCCGATAATCGAGTCACGTGTCACGTTAAAGCGAAAATCCATTGCGGAAAAATCAGAGGAAATTCGTATAATATGGTTATACATTTTTAAAGCCGGTTGTGCATTATACAAACTTCTCTCGCTTGAGATGAGTCATTATCATTCGCGAATCATTAGCGAGAGACACATATTAATATATCTTGAACACATGAAGCTGAATATGTATTCTCGACTCTTAGCTCGTTCAATTATGAAACTTTCTTATTTGACCGAAATGAGATTACGAAAAGTAGTCTCTGGATTCGATAGAATATGAAGAAATGTTTCATGAGTAATGCGGTTTTCCATGGTAATTTTGAATGATAAATGTATAATAACTTCTACTTTTAATCGATTATATTCTCCATTATTATTTACACTGTCATTTGTCTATTTTCTGATTCCCATTTGAAAAATTTGATCGGTTTCGAGTGATGAATGTTTCAACCGCAGCATGGGAAACGACACTATTTACAGGATGACCTGATATTTTGCTTCCTGTCGGACGTCGCTGAAGAATCGTTGATATGACAACGAGCCAATAATAGTACCGTTGCAAGACGGACAAATTCTGCAAGTACCAACGAAAACGCATTGAACAATGATTGACGCATCCGCCGCACTTGGATTATTCATTACGTAATATAATTAATAATTCGTACGTCTTTTCGACATTTACAAATTTTATTCGACATTTTTTATCGTTATTGGGCGATTGAGATAATGCCGACGCGGGCTTGCTCGATCGGTTTAAGGGGAGATTAACGAGATTACGCGAGAGTACGGCCGAGGAGCTCGTATCCGCCGACGGACACCTTGTCCGGCAAGATTTAGCCGCGTGTTGTGCACCACGTGGTACACACACCTGCGTGCTTGGCGCGTGCTACCCGGAGCTGCATCTGTCGCTGCATTCGGGTGCACGTGCAACCCGGACGTTTTATTTTTAGGCCTATAAACAATAATATTGGCCCAGTGATATTATTCTCCAATCGAGATTACTTGCGTTTATTGCCTTGACAGAAGTATCAGGCTTGATTTCCAACTTATTTAATATTGAAAATCAAAAGGGAGAAAGATCGATATCTTTTCATATCTTAACAGGACTATGAAGCGTATAAGTACGAATTATATTTGATTTAGAGAGCTATCGAGTTTTTGCCAATTTTAATTAAAATTCTTGTTGCATAATGGAAGCTTTATATTTAATTTCCGATACACGTAACGTTGAAATTCGAGAAAGAAAAATCGATATCGATGTTCTTACGTTGATATAGGTAATCAATTGCGCTACAGACAGATATCAGATATCAGAGATTGTATATTTTTTACATTTCTCAACTTTTAATTCCCAAGAAGAGCCGGTTCACAACAATTTCCGAGAAAAGACCCGATATCTATATACGTACCACGTCAATATCTATTAGCGGACTCAGAGTGCAGCCTTCGACTCTATGTCGCGTCGCGCACGTCGAAGATAATTCCTAGCCGCGAATTCGAAGTAGCCTTGCCTAAGTAGGCTAAGTACATACACGAACTTTGCTTATCTGTCCGGACGTTATCTCGAAGCGGCGCTTCTATTTTTTTTTAACGTCCGACGTTTCCAGATTTATTTTAAGAAGGCCGGGGAGATAGCGTCGCGGTTTCGGGTCGTGAACCGTTCGTTCATTCGTTTCTTCGTTTCCCGTCGTTCTGCCGAGCGAGAATTAGTTCGCGTAGTCCGTTATGCAACTGTGCGCGCGCGCGGCTTTGCATCCATCCATTGTCCATCACGCCGCGCAGCGCAGCGCAGCGCAGTGCAGTGCAGCGTGGCTCGACTCGACTTGAGTCGAGTCGAGTCGGCGGTTCTTTCGACGCGATAGTGGGAGGTACCGTTGCACACGCTGCACCGCGTGGCAAGGGAGAGAGAAAGAGAGACCGCCGACAATCTCTCCAGCCGCGGCGGCACGACAATGCGCTATTGCGCGAGCCCGTCGGACCCTCCGCTCGTCGTCCTCTGTCGTAACTTACGAGTCTTACGTCCAGGGTGTTTACTATCTGGAAAATCCTGGAAAACCTGGAATGTTTTCAGGGGATTTTTTTTGTTCTTTAAAAAGGGATTTTCATGGAATCTTATTGATACTCGGGAAAATTTTTGAAATTTTAGTTCTAAATTTAAATTCTATCTTTTTGAAAAAAATTTTTTAATCATTTTTTCTTGATGTAAAATATCGATGATTAGCAATAAATATGGCATACACCTCCGCGTATATTCTTGTATGATTCGCGAGTTTTTATTTAAAAAATCAGGGTGACAGTAGAAGACAATACACGGCAGAAAGGAACTCTTACTATACTATAGTGAGCCTTTCATATCCTATAGGTTTCGCAGCTCCAATTATAGAAAAGGATAAATATAGTTTCGTGGAAAACTAAGAAGAAACATTAAAAAGTGCGTATAATAAAATTATTTCACATAGTTGCATTAAAAAATTTTCTAATCTTACCTGGAATTTTAAATAAAAATACCTGAAAATCCGGGAATTCTCAGGGAATTTTTTTACAAGATTGAGTAAACACACAGTATATGTTCATATCTACCAATGTAAATTAATTTTAATCTCGGTTTAACTTACTCTTTATCTTGTTCTAATTCTTAAAACTAGAAAAAGATAAAGAATAAGTTAAACCGAGATTAAGTTAATCTACATTGGTAGAAACGAGGGGTAAACCGCTGAGGGCATTGCGGTGTACAGATTTGGGGCATTAGTAGGCATTACTGGGGCACATTAGTGGGCATTACATAAAAAATTCACTAGTAATGCCCAAAAATTGTGTACTTTTAGTGTACTTTTGTGTACTTAGTAATGCCCAATTTGGGCATTACTAGGCATTGGTGTACACAATTTTGGTCAGCGGTTTACCCCTCGGGTAGAAATGAACATTAAAAAGATACCGCTATTCTAATTCGACACTGGGACACCTCGAGACAAATCTAGATTTGGTATAATACGCGTTGCATACGAATTTAACCCGATGTTACTAAGGTGAAAATGAAGCACGATTATTAGGTAAAATTTATCACACTTCAGCTAATTTAAGAGCATAAGAGCCGTAACAACACGAGACTCTTTGAATATTTTAAATTAAATATGATTATTTTCTAATTATAAAATTGGTATGACTCAAAATCATTAAAAAAAACTAATTTTTTATTACAATGACAGACACAGAGCAGTTGTGAAACTAATGCTATATTATGTGCGACCAATAAGTACTAACATAAGTACCAGATATAGATTTCGATCGCTACGGAGACTTGACAAGGAGAACGCTCTTTGTTTAATCGGAAACTACCGGCTGCACATGATGATTCATTGCAAAACGGCGGCGGCTGAGCGGTGGTAAAACGGCGAGCGAGCCTCTCGAAGGTCGATTGTCGCAACCGTTCTGTCGGTTGCAGTTCGAAAATACTTGCATCGTGGTGGCGAGAGAGGGACGATAGGCAGAAAGACACCGAGTAGCCGATCGGCGCAGCTGGATCCTCCGAGCCGTTGCAGGTGCAGGCGCATCCGCGGCGGGGCGACGTGCACGCCTCGCACGTGCTCGCTTTTACGGTGACATCGGAGGTGCGTTGCTTCGAGAATTTGCGTTACGATACGGGCGGACGCTGTTAAGCCCAATCTAATGGCTGTTGTAAGCCTTTTGCTCGAAGCAAAGTAATTTCTGATAAAAAGCGTTTCCCGCGCTGCCTTAAGCCCTAAACTTAACAGTTGGGACCTGATAAACTCTTGAAATTTAAGGATTACGACTGAAGCGCGAAAAACTCTTTTGACTGAAAATTATCTAGCTTAAGGCAAAAGACTAAAAGTTTACAGCCATTGTAGACTGTGCTTTGCGCGCTGCAACTGCGATCTAGAATTTTAAGATTTCTAATATTCTCGAAACCTCTTCCTCGAAGGTTCTCTAATAAATATCATATCCTTAGTACAATATTAGATCTTTTATCTGTGTTACATATTGCAATCTTACAATAAAGATAAAAAGGAGATTTCTAAACCTCCCCGAAATCGCCCGACATTCCTGTGGGATTTATCCCTATCTAACGATCCCGTCTTTTTTAAACAGTGACTCTTACCCAATATTTTTATCTTTTCTAACAATTCTAGACTTTTCCTTCGAAACATCAAACCCATTATTAATCTTGGTATTAGGATGCATCACGTTAGTTGGTTATGATTATTTTAATAAAGGTCCGTCCTTTTTATTAACCGAAGATCTGTCTCAAGCAGAGGGTCAATTCTCGTCAGTAACTCGTACACGGAGAAAATTTTATATTAAAAATTACTATGTGTGACAGTAGCCGTGGACTATTGCTGGAATTATAAAAATTTTTACTATGTAAAACAATGAAAAACATAGTAAAAATTTTTATAATTCCAGCAATAGTCCACGGCTATTGCCATACACAGTAATTTTTAATATAAAATTTTCTCCGTGTAGCGAACGCGTTTTCAATTCAGAGCACACTACTGTACTGCAACCTTGTTTGCCTCGTCGCTTGAACAAAGTTTGGTCAAGAGGTCAGTTTTCTACCTTCTCAACACTTTAATAAAATATTACGTTATATCTCGCATGTAACAACACGCGTCTCAAAATAGCGCAGAGAGAAACATCTCGTTTCATCAGCATCGTTCCCTAAAAGGAAACTCCTTTTAATTAATTCATAATTACTGTATAACGCCGAAAAACATTTTAATTTAAATGATACTTTGATATAGTAGTGAAGATTTAATTATTAATTAAAATATATAATAATTAAATGTTTCAGTTATAATAATACATATTATAATTGAAATGAAGTAACTTTTATTTTAAGTATAATTAGTATAATTAGTGAAGTGACTTTTGTTTCCAGTATTAAAACATATTTTGTTTTTTTTTCTATATCAGTTATATCAACAAGATCGAGAAAAGAATTAAGAACTTTCTAATCGATCCGAGATATTATTAGAATTCATAGTTTCGCGGCGGTCGTACTGCACGCGTTCGTTCGTTGCCGCCAGAGATACAGATGCAATTGGAGAGAGGAAGAGAGAAAGAGAGAGTCGTGTTCGCGTGCGTGGGAGTGAGACCGCATCGAGAGCGCGATGTGGGTCACTAGGAAATTGTTAGTCGTCGTCGTCGTCTGTTAGTCGTCCCGACAGTCTTCCTGTGTGTGACCGGCAGCTGGGCGCTACGTGGGCGTCGTAATCCCGCGGCGCGGGGGCCCAGTTTCAGGACTTGGAAAGCATGTCGGAATCGTTGGAATCCACCCCACATGTTGTTTCATACACTTTCATGCACTTTTTATGCATCATCACCCCGTCCTCCTCATTTTGTCTTTCTTTCAACGTACAAACCGTCCCGCTTCTTGCGCGGTTTTTTTTTTGACAGACTTTTGGATAAATCTGGAATCGATTTTTTTTAGTTTTTAAGTAGTAGATTAGAAGATGTCGAGGAAAGTTTCCGATTATCGCAATTTTTGAATCTTTCATCTTTAACCCTAGAAGGCAAAACTGAATTTGCTGAGCTTTAAAGGCAAAAGTGGGGTGGTACGGCACCCCAAACTTCTCGGGTGTCTCAATCCTTTTTATCAGCAGTTAATTAATAGTTAAGTAATGCATTTTCTTCGTTTTTTATGTAATGAGGAAAACGATGATGTATATAACATGTTGTTTTTTGAATTATGGTATGGGTCCGGACCCGAAAGTGTACCTGGCTATTTCAGAAGCGTAATTTGAATTTCGTTTGGGGTGACAAGGAACCCCACATTTGCCTTCTAGGGTTAATCACGTATCTGCGTAACCAAGTTTTAAATTGTAACTCCGTTGAAGCAAACATCATTTAAAAGTAGCTGAGGGAAGATGTACTTTTTGTAATCCATTTTGTAATCCATTTGAGTCGGAAGTTTGAATTCGAAGTTTAGTCCAATTGATCAAAGAGTCCGTCGTTAAAAAGTAATACGCCCGAGGTGAAATGCCCCGGATATAAACGGGAAAGTCGTATGACATCATTTAAAGTCAGATATGACATTACAGAGACTGTTCTGTTATGAATTTTACACTCGACTGTGAAAGGTGGGTACAAATACATAAAATTTAACATGCATCGGAACTGAAAGCACATTTCTGATTTTTAATCCTCCCTTTGCTTTAAAATGCTCTTCAATTACACGCTCTTCGTTTCCCTAGAGATCGTCATAACGAAGTCTCATTTTATACGCGACGATCCGAACCAGCTGAACGTCTGTCTGTCCCGAAAATCGCGAGAGGTTTCGCGAGAGACACTCGTCCGAGTTGAGTCAGGCGCGTCGAGGCAATTTACGGGCCAACTACGGGAAAGAGATGGAAAGGATCTTTTGTCTAACGGCCCGCGCCGCGCCGGCACAATGGCCGCGCGTGGGTGTCGAAACTCGCCCCGCGTAAGCCGCGGGACGGGAGAGAATTGTACTATCGCATTGCGTAAGGGAGCCGCCGACGCTCGCGACGACATGCACCGCCGTTAGACGGCCGGTTCGTTGCATTGTTGCACCGCGAACTGTGCAGCGCGAATACGAATCTGCATAAGAAAAGTTCCGTCGCTTCTAGGAAGGAGCGTGTGTATGTGTGTGTATTTGAGTGTTTGTGTGTGTGTGTGGCCCAGATTCATAATGCAAACATTTGTAGCGTAATAAATTGTGAAGTTAGTACATCATTGCTCTAGTTTTGCACTAGTTCTGGATTACCTTTGAATAAAAAATTTATATTTTTATCCGGAAAGATACAAACGATAAAATATTTAATAGTTACCCAGGTAGCAAAACATGTCATTTTGACGTCATTTTGACGACATTAGACGGCATTTTGACGTGAAAATGACGACAAATAACGTCAGCTTGCTACCTGGGTTATGATTAATTATAAAGAATATTTCTCATGGATGACTTTGTTCCATTTTATTGTTTTACATCTTTTAATTTTAATTAAATTACGACGACGCGACGACGTGAATGATCCACAATTAAACCTTCATAACATGGTTATTAAACAGACACTCGCGGACATATTTAATCTCAATTGATATCTCACGTTTTATTATCCGACGATATCAATAAAAGTGCAGTAAACAATTGATAATTGGCAAAGCTAAAGCAAATGCTAAAGAATCTTGTAATATGCGCCATTTGACCAAAAATATAATTATTTAAATATGATGAATGAGACATTCATAATCCACATTTGGTTACCTTATCCTATATTGTTAGCATTGATGATCAATTGGGTCTTGGTTCTTTCCATCTTTCTGCGTTCGCTCGAAATGGAATTGCAAAGATAGCTTCCCACACCGAGAAATGCGAAAAGCATGCGTTTTTTCAATTTGTGAAAGAAATACATGTTCCTCGAAGTTGCCTGATAATCGTTGATGCTAAAACGGTATTTTTCGTACGTGACGACCTAATGATTATTATTTTGCATGATCGAGTCCGCGCGCGGTGCAGCGCGTGCTGCAGCGTGCGTGACGCGTGTCCGAGTCTCGGCGGAGGTGCGTGCGTGCGCGCACTGGTGATCAAGATAACGAAATTGTAATAAGGAAGTCATTAAGAACGATTATTCTTCGGGGGGGTTTTCCTCTGTGGGCGAGGAATTTATTCGATACCTGATCGTGTAATAAGATTTCTCGGAACGGCGGTTCTATCTCCGGCATGTCGAAATTATTGAAGCTGACTTTGCAATTGCACGGGAAATGTGGGTCGTCTCTGAACCGTTGCATTTGCGCTGAAATACACCAGCAAACGCGAAGATTATAGTTAGATACTTAATTTTTAAGATCTTATTAACAATTAATTTGAATTTTTAATTTTTGGTCGCGGTAAATGACTAATTTAACCCGTTCTTTTAGAAACGATAAAAATTACTAGAAATGATTTAATAATGTTGCCACACTGTTTTTGCAACGTTGGAGAATATATAAATTAATAATTAGCTAAAGTAGATAAAAGTAGATTCAAGTAAATATCCTAAAAAGAAGTTTATAATTTAATTAATAATTTTGATATTCGAGGGGAACTTGCTATAATCATAATCTCATATGAAAATTACAATAAATTATTTGCCGAGAGCTTTATGATTCATCCGCGAAACTCGTTAAAATCGAGGGGTGAATCGCGCTTTCCCGCCGGTCGCTTGCGAACGAAATCGCCGACAAAACGACGGATCGCGTTAACTAACGCGGATCATACCTACTCACGATTAATTTATGAGGTGTTAAACGGCCGGTCGGTCGAAGGGTGCATTTTAATGCACCCTTCGTGCAGCGCGACGCGATGCGACGCGACGCAACGACGACGCGGCGTCTCTCGTGCCAGGAAATTCGAAGTGTTGCGCGATAATGAGAAGGTCCCGCTTCGCCCTGGAGATCGTCCTTAACGATACCGCGCCCTGCCGCACGTCACGCTGCCCTAACGACTCTATTTACACCCTCCTCCCCCGTCCACGGCCGCGGCCGCATTTCGCGCTCGGGATCGCGCGTTTGTTATGGCACACTTTCGCCACGCGAAATTGCAATCTGGGCTACCGTCGAAGCTCGCTTCCATTTTTACGTTACGCTATACAGAGCGTAACTGTGCAAGGAGACCAGCTTCGAGTAGGCGGGTAAAGAACGTCGTGTAAAGAGATTCCGGGAAAAATACGCTCGAAGCGATCAACCGTACAGTATCGATTAAATAAAAAAAGAATAAAATTACAAGTATGGCTCTGCGCACAATGGAGGAATATTAGATATTAGGAATAGGAATTAACATTTTAGAATCAGTTTCCTCAATGAATGTTGAACGTAACGCACAATGGATATTAATAAGATATAAGACATAAATGTGTTATACGAAACACAACATAATTTATTATTTATCTATAGTGTTTATTGAGGAAACTGATTCTAAAACTCTAATTCCTATTCCTAATATCTATAAATATTCCTACACGGAAAAAACAATAAGGTTGCCACAACCACAATAATAGTAACATTTGGTACAGCCACGTCCTGTGGTTGTCACATTCACATTAATGTGAAGGCAACTATATACATTTGGTACAGCAAACATAGTGAATGTTGAGACAAATATAGTGAATGTTGAGACAAACATATATAGATGCACTACACAAAACAATGCGAATGTGACAACCACAGGACGTGGCTGTACCAAATGTTACTATTATTGTGGTTGTGGCAACCTTATTGTTTTTTCCGTGTACATTTTAAGAAATAAATAAAGGAGGAAGCGGCCAAATACAAGCAAATAATAAGGTTGTGAAAATTATAATAATACAAAGATTTATTCAAAAAATCATTAAATAGATGTTTATAATAGAATACGTTTCGACTACTACTTAGTCTTTAGGTTACACATCAATAATATTTTAACATTAAATATATAAAAAACAAGAGATAGAATATTAAGAAATATTTTTACACTTATCTATCATCAAAGATATATATGATTTTTGACGACTTTAAAGTTATTTGTCTTGAGAAAAGCGCGTCGAGTAAAATTTATTCGTTTAATTGCAAACGCGATTATTGGAAATTGTTTCTATCTCTTTTATCTTATTCTCTCTTTCTCTCTCTTTTTTTTTCGTTCGATGTTTTGCATCGACTACGCTACACGCCTGTTTCGCAAGAAACGAACGAGTCACTGACATTTCTCTTTCTGCTCGGCGCGCGTTAGGAGTGACTCATTGCCGAAGACAACGAACCCCGAAAGGAAACGAAGCGAGTGAATGAAGCGATGAATGAGTCTTCTTATGAATGAATTTACTACCGCGCTGCTCTTTCGCGTGGTCGCGAGGATGACAATGACGGCGACGACAATGACGGTGGTCGCTTTTGCCGTCCTTTTTACTATTTTCTCGTTAAACTGCCGCTTATTCCCCGATACGTTACAAACTTGGCGGCAAAAACGATCTCTTTCGATTAAGCCACGTAATTTTACTATTTATTTGTCTTCCTGAAGTTCAATTATCCCGTATCGAAAAATCTCATTGAAACAAATATCCACTACAAAGCGTCTGCAATTACAAGAAAATAAAAATGAGACTCTTTGATGGAGGAATATGGAGGTATAATTAAACATAGAGGGGAATTAAGTGCATTTAATACTGCGCGATTGAAATATTAATCGTGGGGTTCAGAGTCGGATATTTTATTTTCCTCATTCATTCTTCGTTTTCCGCTACCGCGAGATCGCGGTTCGCCGGTAGGTTCTGCCTCGCGAAAATGCAGCTTTTGCATTCGGTGAAAGGCGGCGGCTCAGCTGTTATAGGCCTTTATCGCGCGCGGAGATAATCGTAAGCGGTCGCGCGCGCTTACGTTACGTCGCTCGTGTTTCATAACCGCTCGCTTAGGATAGGAAAAGTGTGCCGTAACCCCGCTCTGTGAAAAGTGTGTCGCGCACATGCAGCCGGTTATAGAGTGTGTGCATATACATGTACACGTCCGGCCGACACGCGTACCCGCTTCGGCAGTGCGCGCATACTAAAATTGGAACGATATGGGGAAGATTAGCTTGGCGTGGACCCGCGCAGGGGTGCTGACACGCAAAGTCGTGCCACGTTTATCTAATAAACAAATAAAGGGAGTTTTTAGACGTTCCGCTCTCTAAAAACCGCCTTACGAGAGAGAGAGAGAGAGAGAGAGAGAGAGAGAGAGAGAGAGAGAAAGAGAGAAAGCTAAAGATATAATAATAGGAATCGAGCGAAACGAGAATAAAATGTAAGAAGAAATATATCGCTCCGTTGATAGAAAAGTGACACAAGTAAAAAATTAGCATTTTTGAGATAATGAAAGGAAATCGACCCTAAAGACTAATATATTTTTGTGGAAAAACGACACATTTGTAGCTCGTTTGCTCATATGGAAAAATATCACAACTCTGATAAGGGATGTGAAATTTACGCTATAGGGTTGTAGTGTTCGAATTTTGAAAACTCATGACATAGTTTTAAATAATACATTATAATTGAAAGTATAACATGGAAGGGGAAAACGAAGTTATGCAAATTCACTATCCTAATTTTTAAAAAACGTTCCAATTCAGAATGTTAAAAACGTTCCACTGAAAAGTTGCTTATTTTGAGATGTGTCACTTTTCTATCAACGGAGCGATACATAGGAACGAAATACAATAAGAATAGAATGGAAAGAGTGAGCCCAAAAATCGCCCGTTTCATGGACATCGAGTTTTGATACGATTTTGGTGGTAAATGATTGTATATCATTAAACATTCATCCCCTAAAAATTTCGAATTGAGCATACCTTTTATTGCTGAGATAGGAAGGGTTAAAGTTGGTATTATTCACGAATAAAGGGTACGCTATTTTACACGTTCAATACAAGATACGTCCGTATACAGCAAAT
>NJRQ01000595.1:0-29610 GCA_003063805.1 Aphaenogaster ashmeadi
GATGATTTTTCGCCGAGTTGCAGCGGTTTGAAAATAGCCTAATTTTTAGGGTATAAAAAGTGTTCCCTATTTTTTTTTAGTAGTGTATATCTACTTCATTAATACATCGATAAGTTATACATTACGAACGTTTCGGTCTCGTTTCGAGCCATCTTCAGCGATATGAGTTAAGATATCATTTCGATGTTCATAATTTTAGTCAAGTTCCTGAATTGCATCAGAGTGGGACCTTATACTAATTTACAATAATTAGGGAATGTAACTCCACTAGTTTATGGACTAGGTGAAATCCGATGCAACAAAAGAAACAAGATCACAAATTGAGATTCGTTGGTCATTATCAAATTAAAAAGAAAGAATAAGAAACTGTACATTGTCAATTAGTTAAAATTAATAAGTGTCGTTTAGATAAAGAACTGAACTCAACGGCTGTCAGCGATTGAATTCACCTAGTCCATAAACTAGTGGAGTTACACTTCCTAATTATTGTAAATTAGTAAGGTCCCATTCTGATGCAATTCAGGAACCTGACTAAAATTATGAACATCGAAATGGTACCTTAACTCATGTCGCTGAAGATGGCTCGAAACGAGATCGAAACGTTCGTAATGCATAACTTATCGATGTATTAATGAAGTAAATATATATTTTTTACTCTATGATTATAATTATTGCGTACTAATTACCGCGCTGTCATTATCTCAGTTGCCCAGTTTTATTTTTGTTATCTAATAAAAATGACATGGTATAGAAGCGGTCGTCTTATGATGGTAACGCTTTTTTTCTAGATGGAGTAGCTTCAAAGATCTGAAAGTCACTTTTGTTTTTTAATGGAATCGATTTTCTTTATATAATACTAGCTTAAACTAAAACCCGGCGTGGCGTTGCCCGGGCTTCTTTTATCTAGAACAACTGCATTTGTAGTAAGATATAGATTGGTAGAAGATATAGATAGATAGAAGAGACAAAAACCAAATCGATATCTCATCGGGCCTAAGCGATATTAAGAAATCCGTGAAAACATATTTTATCCCTTTTCACCCCCTTAGGAATAGAATTTCTAAAAATCCCTTCTTAGTAGGTGTTCACGTCATGGAAGGAATATACTCCCCGAATTTCATGTTTCTAGATTTAGGGGTTTGGGCTGGGTGTTAATGAGTCAGTCAGCACATTTGTCTCTCTCTCTCTTCATATATATAGATATAGATCATTACTGTAGTTATTTGGTATATGAAAGTATTAAAATAAAATTATGTAAAATTAATTATTATGTAAAATTATGTAAAACTATGTAACATATGTTTATTACTACTGGCGATTTAGAAAATTAAATTTAAAGTTTAAAATAAAATTATCAAAAAATCAATAGTTTACGAGACATTTTATATTTTATTCTGGCATAAATATAAAATATTTCGTAAACTATTTATTTTTTGATAATTTTACTTTAATACTTTTATCGACCTATAAAATATCGAATATAAAATGTCTCGTAAACTACTTATTTTTTGATAATTTTACTTTAATACTTTTATACAAAGAATAATGAGATAAATCAATTAGTGTAAAAGAACACATAGTGGCTTTTAAAAGAAATTATGCAATTTGCAATATGCAATTACATACTTCTTTTAAAAAAGTAACTATGTGTTTTTCGTATACAAATTGATTTATCTCAGTATTCTGTATATAAAAATATTAAGGTATGATTATTAAAAAACGAAAAGTTTACAAGATATTTAATATTTCATGTCAAAATATACCAAAAAGACATGCAATATTTCGGGAACTATTGACTTTTTGATAACTTTACCTTAATACTTTTATATACCAAATAACTAGAGGAATTATATAAAGAAAATCATATAATTTAATTTTAAAAAACAAAGGTTCAGATCTTCGAAATTACTCCACCTAGAAAAAAAGCGTTACCACCATAAGACAACCGCTTCTGTACCATGTAATTTCTATTAGACAAATTGTTCTTTTATTCTCATAGTTTCGAAGAGATTCTCAAGACAGTAATAGTTATTTCCTCACCCTGTATATGTAACAGCTTCGATTTTAATTCTATTATTCAAAGTTTCTCGCTAAATAGATCCTTTTTGTGATATGGCAATCTGATAATAAAGCAGCTTCTATATTAAGATTCGACATCTAAAATTGCGAATTTTGTTTTCGTTTCGATAAATTACTGTTTCAGCATTTTTTTATACACGAGAAATATCAATAATAAATATTTGACACAATTCAATCCACTAATATTAATTTCTCGTTATTTCCTATTTTATTAAAATACGTGTAAAATATAATCGGTTATTAATCAACTCATACTTCTTAACGAAATATTATCGTAATCATTTTATTTCAAAATTCAGTTTAGTTGATTCCTTTTTATAAAGTCTCAGCTGCGATCACGACCGAACGCAAACGTTTGATAGTGGCAAACACTCACCACGTGGCGGTATTCTACAGATAAAGACTTACCTGGTGCAGGTAAATCGCAGAGATGTAAGAAGTAGGCTGGGACGAATAGTGCTAATTTATTTATAAATTATTTTGCCATATATTATTTAGAAAAATTAACAGAAAACTTTTAATATAAAGTACAGTCAGTATTATATCACCTTAAATGCCGGATGGATATTTAATCTGTATTCAGTACCTACCTTTGTGATATACATATTTTATTTATTTTGTAACAATAATTTAAATAATTATTATACAAGAGAAAAGATCAAGACTGGCGAACAAGATCTCCAATTGCAGAGCCCTATATATGTATTAGATATATATATATATATATATATTTCAAATTTATCACACAATGAGCATGTCACGTACTACTCTAAGCTCCGATGATTCTAAGGTAAAAGCGAATATATTTTGTAAGTTGCTTGACATTTTAAATTTTACAAACAAATAGATCAGCTGTTTTTATCAGGAATTCAAGTTCAAGCGTAACAAAATTTTGCATTTTACTGGAACTCTCAATAACATACTATCATTGCCTCCGTGTCGTACTAAATACTTTAAACAGTCGTTCAGATGCAGTGCAACTGAGGTCTGGAATAGGATCCCACCTGACATTCGCAATGCTATCTCTTTTTAGGAGGATTTTAAATATAAGTTATGTGATGAAGTCTTTATTTAAAAATTTTCGACGCGTCGCATAAAAAGATTACATAAAAGGGTTATTTAACGTAACTATAAGAATTTCTTTAAAGTTTATTAATAGAACAGATTGCGTACTTTTATAGACAATAAATTATTGGAACATATGTATATTGTATTTAAATACGGAGGCATGCAGAGTATATTCCAGATCCTGAAACATAATTTCATGCCTAGATAGCCTCAAGCCAGATCGATTTCCAACCGTATTGTTACCCCAATTATCGCGTTGCTATCTAAAATTGCGAATACACGAAAGGACCACCGACGCTCGCCTTCATTAATCACGACCCTTGTTTATATGGTAAAATCGCAACCGCAGGAAAACATCGCTATCTCCTAATGAACATCACAAATCCAAGGAGCAATCGGGAAGGAAAAGTAAAAAAATAAGGAAAAAATGAAAGAACTGACGTAAAGGAGACACTGTCGACGAAGTACGAGCGACCATCCGCTGCCGACCTGCGAACGGCGACAACGAGGTCGTAGTGGGGAAGACGGGAGAAGCAGCCAAGGGTGAGGGAACAACACACTGGCAGGAGAGGAAGCTAACTACAGTGATGATGCTCAAGCTTGGTGGTGGTTGTGGTGATGGTGGTGGTAATGCTGGCGGCAGAAGAGGGAACCTCCGCAACAGGTAGAAGGAAGAGGGGCCGAGGAGAAGGAGGAACAGGTCGGGACGTTCCGGGCGCGCGAGGGAGACGAAGAAGAACGCGGGAGAGAACGGTCATTGCCACCACCTCACCTCGAGAGGTGCCCGAACGCTAGAGTCCCCGTCGGCACGAAAAGCACCGGCCTCGACACGGTCTACCGTCCGCGGCTGTCCCGCAGTTTAGCTTGCCGTCGTTTGTACCTACTCGTCTTTACCTTCTACCTGTGGGGGGGCTAACTTCTCTCTCTCACAAGGATGCGAACGAGCGCGCGCGCTCGGCCGATGCGTGTCGTCGTGGCCTGCCGATTCTTCGTGCAGGGGGAGCGAGCCCGCAACCGAGCACCTGGATCGGGGGATCGGTTGATCCAGAAGTCGTGAACCGAGCAAAACCAGTTCGATAGATGCCAGCCGTGGCGAGCAGGTCGAGCCGGCGGTCTGCCAGTCCGAGTATACTCCGAGAGGTGTCCTCTTCTCATCCTCGGGTCCCTGTCGCGAATCTGACTGTCGCACGCGACGTATGACATCTCGTGTCTGCCGAGTGGGTGTTCCGAGGTCGGTCGAAGGGCGTTCTCCAAAGCCCGAGGAGGTCGCAGGATCACAGATGAGACAGGGAGGCGCCGGGCGCGGGAGACACCACTCGACAGGTTTCGACCACGTGGCCGCAGCTGTTTACCGATTCGTGATCGAGGGTGCGAGATCGGAGTCCGGCTGACGCCAGGTGGTCCAGGTGATCTCGTGGAACGCGCCGAGAACTTAATTTGACGATCACATCATCAAGGAGAGATGATGCATCGCCGCGCGGTCTGACAACTTGAAGGAGTTTTATAGCAACATCGCAGCAGAAGCAGGAGCAACAACAGCGGTCGAGCGGTGTCAGTCAAGGTATGCTTACGGCTCTGTCTCAAGGTCCCGAGATATGAAGAAGCGTCATACTTTCTTGCGCGAGTGACCTTCGTTGAGATTACAACGGTCGACGATGGTATCGTTTTTGCCAGAGGGTAACGCACCTTGGCGAATAATTCAGGATAATTAAATGAATTGATCGCGCAACTGACAGTTCCTGCCCGGCCGCGAGATTCCTAGTCACGGTGGGGTACTGAACTTGGCCGAACAGGTGATTTCCTCTGCGGTCTCTCGTCCTTGATCCCCAGAGTTGGTACCGGCGCGATTAATGCTTTTTATCGTTTCTGCGGTCGAATGATTATTGGTCGATAACTATTGATAGATCGACGACGTCTAATTCCTCCCGAACGAAGAATATATCATTTTTATGTCACTTTTATGACATTTTGCAACATTTAATGGATTCTGGCTAAAAAAGCTGTTAATATTTTCAATTTTTGCGAAGTGAAAATACTTTGACTCGATCAACGAATTTATAGACGAAACGAACGATGAGTTATCAGATATGGTGTGTAACAATATTTACGGAACAGATCTACTCATTTGCTTTTCTAGTTAGATACATAGATATTTACTCTTGTACTTGTTCTAACGAGATACATTTTATGAACAATAAAAGTTTCAATAACTCGCCTTCAGGATAGATCGGCTACGTTGATTTTATAAACAAATCTCCTTTAACACAAAATAAAAGAGAGACGGAAGTAGAGACGCGCAAACCACACTTGGTCAAGCTTAAGCCAAGCAAAACATATGAACAACGGACTACGGTGGCTGCACTTCAGTACATACCAATATTATCCGCTTGATGAACACGGTTTATTGCGGGAATAATCAATCCAGGAGTTTATATGTGCATACGGCTGCGGCGTGTATCGACGAGCGGGACATATTGCAAATCCGTTGTCGAAGTTAGCCGCATGTTCCTGAGGATAGCGGTATATTAGCTCGTTTCAGCTGAATTTCATTCGTACGCGGCCGGGAACGTGCGTGTGCGCGCGTATACGTGTAAACTAATGTCTGCCACGATTTTACGCTCCTTCATGCATAATTCACGAGGGTTTACCTGAGAAAATTCTAATATTCCTCGAATGAATCCGTTGATTTCGACGAGGTAGCCGTTAAATGCTTTTTTTAGGGCAATATGAATTATCGCTGATATATAACACGCGTTATTGTTATTCTCGGAATATCTACAATATAAATCCGTTAAGAGCCAATACGAAGAGGTCGAATGTGGAAGTAACAGTTTTTTAATTGGTCCCCTGTGGAATCTCGATTGAGATTCGGATAGCGGACTCATAAGCACAGTCAAGTGGTTTCGTAATATTCTTGAATAATTTTCACGGATGGTAGCTGAAGGATACCCGGCGTCGTTTGAACTTTCTGGTTTTGCGTGCACCGACCACGTTTGATATGCTCGTAAATATATATTATCCGTGGAAAAGAAATCATTTAATGCGGCGCGGCTCGTAGCGCAGCTACGCAGGATTGAGACTTACGGTTTTATTTGCGCGTAGTGTATCTCGGCGCCAACCCACATGTGCGCCTCGCATTAGATACGTGAGTACAAATGAAAGTGGCAGGTACCGTTACCGCGCGAGTGCTACGTTACGACAAAAGCTTTTTCTCTACGCGCGTATACGCCACGCACGGTACGCACGTGCGTTCTCGTCGCTTTCGTCCGCCAATTAAGACACGCCATTGTCGGCGGATGTGCAATTTTTTCTCATGCGAAGGAGAGCATCAATTCCATAAATGTCTAAAAGTGTAATTAACACGTTAATGCGAGAATAGAATACTTAGTCTCGAGGATACTTAGTGAGGTGCTTCCTATAAGCTATGGTAAAAGTAATAATGGAAACCAAAGGGATAAGTAATAATATTGTACTTTACGTTATATTATTAATTGCATTATAAAATCGCAAAATCATTAAATTAGTTGAGTTTATTTTTTAAATAACCCCTCATTCTCTAAAACATGATTGTGTGCATATTATGGCTTTCGACAAAGCGCAATGGTATTCTTGAATTATATTATATAACTTAAAAGGAGAGAGTCCACACATTTAATGATCAAGCATATTCAACGAATCAATTGAAACTCGCCTAGCATTTTGTCGGATTACGTGCGCTTCGTTCTAGTCAATTAGCACGGGCGTCATGTGCTCGGACTTTGAGCGAAGAAAGATACTAATTAGAAATGCGCCGACCACAAGATACAACCGTTGTCCAGCGTTTTAGAAACTGAGAAACCGGTGACCTAAGTATCGATAAGCCAACGCAACTCACGTCGACATTCATTTGATGCTTTATTCACCCGAATTCCTGCCTCTAGATAACTGTAATGGTTTTTATCACTTCCTCAAGACGTGGTGGATTGCACTCTAGATAAAATCACTGTATCTCCTTCCCGATTTGCCAAAGATTTATCTAGAAATGCCCGACCATCGATACATCGCGATGCGATGCTTTGTGTACTTATGCATAAATAAAAATAATATTATACGCTCTTAAATTGTTTATATTATTAGATTATGTATATATAGTGAGAGTATTGAATTACAAAAACATAAAATATATAAATACAGAATATATAATAAATGTAAAAATACGCGTCGAAGTTCTTTCTCAAATATAAAAATTTTTTTGAACATTAAGAATACACAAATAAATCAAATTATATATAGATAACAGCGATTTTTTAGCAAATTAAGATTGATGGATAAATTCATAATTTTTTGTAATAATAATCGGCTGTAAACGATGCGGTCAATCGATCCCAATGTAAGGAGGACACGCGCAGATTGACTTGTTCACCGACAGATGATCGCCGCTCGCTGTTACGTGATTCGAGCTCGGCGAAGTATAACGTTACATCCAAATTCCTGTCTCCGAATAACTGTAACCCGGTTCTCGCCGATTGCATGGCTACGTTTATCGAATAACTACATTGCCGATGACTGCGTCAATGATTAATATCTCGAGATGACGGCCAAGAAGAGAAAGATGCGAAGTCTTAGAAATCGGGATCTAAAGATCGAAAACGAAATCTCAACGTCGTAGTCCAGAAGCGAATCAGCTGAAGAATACTTTTCCCGATGGATTGGAAGGATTTCTTCTTCTTCCTCTTCTTCGACAGAGTCGCCAAATGTTTCCGCGAAGTGAACGTTTTTCGCAACTCGGTCGTTGACCGGACCAGCGCCTCTCAAGTCCAAATGTAAAAGGCGACTACTGTCTCGTGCAACTCTGAAATTATTAAACTTCATCGAGAAGCTCCCAATCGGGTGTATGTTCTGTTCATTTTTTTCCCGGATTCCCGGAAATTCTGGACGACCGAACCAATCCTATCTAATTATGAGAAGATCGAATGTGACAATTACCTACGTCGTGCTTCGTGAAATAATTATCTATCTTCAATTTAATTCTCGATCAGTTTTCGGAGAATCATATATTGGATACGTGTATCCGCTCACATTTCAAATGTACTACACGGATAAACAAGAATACGAATCCTGAACTAATTAAATCCAGATATAATTTCACGCACGATGAGCAATTGGTTCCGCCTTATCACTTATTCGTTAACAGTTTTTACAACCCTGACGATAGTAACAGAATGTGAGTGTGCCGTTACTAAGGTTTAATCATCAATTAATCACAATTAATTACATAACGTTCATGTTTAGTTCTGCATCATGGATGCACTTTACACTTGGCTTGGTACCTGCGATATGCACCTGCAGTTGAACGTGTTTCCGTTTGTTTGTTGTTTTTGTTGTGAAAGATAAATGAAGTGCACCCCTCGGTGTAACGAGATGATAATTTTTCAAGTGTTTCAATATCTGTCTGACATCGAGAGCATTAATCCGCACCGAAATTATCTCTTATATTAATTATAAGAGATGTAAGTGACACGCCGGTCGAGAGTGGCTCGGCTAAGCAGCATCCGGTGGCGAATTGAAACGAGCCGTCTGCGAGTCGCGCCGCTAAGAATGAGCGTTAAAGTGTAGTCATGAGCACACTGACATATGTCTCGCTAATCAAATGCAATTACATCCAGACGGAGAGTCAGTTCTTCACCCCGTACGTTCTCCGTGAGAATCTTCCCAGATTTATCGTTGCACCGCGAATGTCACCGTCAGCATTGTCTAAATTGCACATAAACGGGCTTCTGCTTTGCAAGTTTTGGAGTGAATAATTAATTACGTTCGCGAAAGATAAAGACGAGATCATTGAGATAAGGAAAAGAGATGCAAATAGCGATAATAAAGATGTTTAGAGAAATCGGTTATCTCATCCTCAGTTCTTTCGATCGCAAAAACTATCTCACCAATATTTTCATACGACTCGGTATCGACCTTAAAGGCTAATCTACAATGTGCTCTTTGCCTCTTACCTCTTTGCTCTTCCACGCATTGTTTTACCGACAATCGTGTTTCTTGTCACGTGTTTCTTGCGTCTTTCGAAGTTCGTCAACTTTTATCTTGGATGACAGAGCGAACAAACATCGCATTACGCGACATAAGCAAAAATTGACAAAAGGCAAAAAGCAAGAAACAGGAAGCAAAGAGCACATTGTAAATTAGCCTTTAGTGTTATGTATCTATACGTGGCTCGGTTTCGTTTACCGTTTGTCTCACGCACTAATCAGCTGACGACACCGCGAATCCTAATTCCCGAAATTTCGATCGTCATCCATTTCTTGGAACAGTTAATTGGTTTCGAGCGAATCGAGCGTTACAATTAATCAGACCACGGTAAATATACGTTATCTATCTCTCGAAATCGTTCTTTTTCAAGAACGTACGTTTTCCCCCAACAAAGGATCTCAGAAGAAAAAGATTAGCTTTTCTGAAGAGTGAATCTAATTTCTTCCGGTTTTCTGTATTTCAGATGTGCGACCGACGGAAACAGGCCTGGGCCGCCGTTATCATCAGCAACGTGTTGATCTACACCGTTGTTATCGCCAGCCCGATCTATGTTCCTCAATTTCAACCAGGAAGTAAGTACTTTAGATCGCTCTATTATTCGCGAGAAGAGTATCAATAGTTTTCTTCCACAGATAACATTGATGCAGTTCGGAGAATTTCTCTGTACCGCACGATGTTCAATGATTATAATTCGCTGATTAAATTGCCGTTACATCGTCTTACGGAAATTACGTGGTGCCTCCGGCGTATCGACCTCCGATTATAAGCAGTTTTAATTAGATATAATTGCGAACGTAACCGAATTAACCGAACAAAATAAACACGCCGCATTCTTTCAAAATTATGCTTCTTATGGCCGTTGATTGCAGACGATATTAAAACGCTGCTTAAAATTGCTTATTTATATTATCGGCAACACTCATATTTCGAGACAAAAATTGATGCGACACCTTAATATCTTTGAGCTACACCATATTTTTGAACAAAAATCTCACGCAACATAAGCAAACAATATTTATCGATTTTAATTTGGAAAAAAATATTTCTTATACTTGTTTGAGAATTCCTTGAATAATGTAGGTAAATTATTTTCTATCAACATTTCTCTCAGTTTTTCTAGAAGCAGCATTGCAATGTGCACATTTGCAACTTAAAACGTCGATCTAGTTGTGACAGGAATCTTAAGCCGATTCCTACAGACCGGCGACATATCTCTGTGCTCGTCCCGCTGGCTCTTTCACGCTCGTTGCATTTTCCTCGTGTGTCAGCTGAGTAACGGATCGGTACACAAATACCAGTAACCGGCACAGCGAGGTCCGATCTACGCGTGTGCGTAAGCGCTTGCTTGTCCCCATCGTGCAGCGGCATTGAACCTACCTTGAATTCGTGTTCGAACGGAACGTGGGCGGACTGGTCAGTTTTCTGTAGAAGTGGGTCAACCACGGTCATCGAGCCGCGTGACTTACAGCGATTTTTCCGTCCGCGTCATCCCCCGATTCCGTCGATTTTCGCGTGATCCTTCCCATCGGGCAGGGATCCGCGAGATAACCGATCATTATCTTTTATACTTTATTTATTTCCAGTTAAAACACACACACACACACACACACACACACACACACACACACACACACACACATGCAATACGTATTACATTCGAACTCTTCTTATATGTAAACCTAATCTTACTGTCATTTCTATAGTTGCGATAACACTATTGTTGTATGACAATTCGGCCATATGGATCGCTTTCGACGACGGGGTCTTCCTCCTGCGATCACGCGAGACTTCCGTATCCGAGCGATGTTTGTCGCGATCAGATAAAGCACTTTCCTACAATGAGCTATGCCGCGAGTGAAATTCTTCGCGCACGATCACGTGGGCGTGCACGCACGCACACACGCTCACGCACTCCCATATGGCGTGGCACCGCTTGAAATTCCGCCAGCTACATAAAGGCGTCGCCAACTTTCTTTCATGCTGGTGACTAACTAACGCGTCACTTCCGCCAGCACACATTTCCTACGCGGAAGGATGACCGGTTGCGCAGGACTTTTTGGGCGAGCGAGTCTGACCGACTGACCCGGTAGCGTAAGCACTGGGACCGCAAACAATTTTACGGTTGATTTTCACTAGCCACGAAACGTCCGTCGACTCGACGAGCCGGCAAAAGAAAGTAAACAGTCGCGGAAAAACTATAACGCTTTAACGACCCGTTCGTGCCAGTTTGGTGGAGTACGTCGAGACTATGGTCTCTGTCTGATTGTATGTAACTTCAATCTTGCTACCACTGATTAATTCGCGTGTTACGCGTGAATAAAATAAAATGCAAATCTCCATTGGACGTTTAATTTCGTGATGGACATCTCGAAAAATTTCTATTTTATATCATAACTCTCTATCCCTTTCCTCGGCAGGCTCATCTAAACTCGACGTACGGTGTTCGACAATGTAAAGTCTCGCGTTCATCATGCTAAATGATCTGTCACTTTCTTTGGTGCGGTATACACAGAGTATACCGGGAATACCGTTCACGGGTTTTCCATGTTTATAGCGAGAACGCGCTTGGTCCATCCAAGCATTTCGGGTCAAGTATGCTCGTTTAATCATACCGAGCCGGAGCACCCTGGAATGTATGCGGTGATTTCGTTGGGCCAAAGACCTCGGAGAGGAAGAGAGAGAGAAAGAGGAAAAGAAGGCGAAGCGAGAGAGGGAGATTGTGAGGTGTCTTAGAGGGAAACGGGCTGTTACATTAGGCTATGACTGTGACCCACTTTTGGGTCGGGCAACTAGCTCATACATTGAAACTTAACGGTACCGAGATGCTTCGCCTCGCCTGACATCAATTCGTTCCCCGATATAATGCGGCATACGCCGTATACGCATTAGCATTTTACAATCGATCGTTGATATAAAATCGTGATTGCGAGAGGATTCAAGTTGGAGGTCGTTCCCAACGAGATTCATGACTCCGTCAGAATTGTTAACGGTCAAAGACAGCGTTCACCGCAACGCGAGTTGCGCTGACGTTTTGTTTCTTCGACTTTTGCTCGGATCATGTTGGTGAACTTTGTACGTTTTACCTCATTCCTTGAGAAATTAATTAATCTGATTGAAGTCATTACTACAGTACGCGTTGCGGCTATCTTTTTTATATATTTTCTGCAGTCTTAATACAACAATATTATCTGTTTTCGCCTGAAAGTTCACGTCTTATTTCGGAGCGGAGAGCACGCTTCTTTATCTTCCTCTGGCGCGCGCTGCTCTTTCGTGGCTAACTGTATCGCACGACCGTATGAATCATTGTCAAAGCAGACTTCTGTCATTCCGTTATCCGCCTCTGATATTCCCGACTTTTTAAGTTTAACATGACATCTGTTTGTTTATCCACTTTCCGTTCATGTCGACACATAATGCGCTAAAGACCCAGAAAAGATTCCTGTTATCCGATTAATGCACATGTGATCTTCAATTTTTTTACCGGAAGCAACAACTGTTTTAAGATCCAACGCAGATGACATTAATGTAAAGGTATATTATGATGTAAACTTATAACAAGTTTGATAAATATTGTCAACAAGCTAATAACTCCGTATTAACATATTACAGTCCGTGTGCTCATATTTGTGCATTTCATTTAACTTAAGGCAAAATCTATGGACACATGTTTGTAATACAATGAATTAAATTTTATTTTTAAAAGAGTGAGAACAAGATCGGCCCCATTTCTTTCGCATTCGATTTTGGTCACAAAGTAGGTACCAAACGAAAGGTCTCGTCAAGCTGATTACAGATATGTCAGTCTCAGAGTGTACCTATTTACCGTTCCAGAGATATCGGGCTCCAAAAATTACCGATTACCACTGCGTGATCAAGAAAGTCACAAGAATGGAGCTACCTTTCCGAACAAAAAGACATTTTTTTCTGTCACTGACATGTTTAGAATGGTATTGAATCGCTTTACCAAAATGATTTACAACCAGGTACCAAAGACTCTTGGCGAATTCATAACACCATTTTTCGGCACTGGAACCTTTGGAGCCCGATATCTCTGGAACGTTAAATAGGTACACTCTGAGACTGACATATCTGTAATCAGCTTGACGAGACCTTTCGTTTGGTACCTACTTGTGACACTTGTTCTCACTCTTTGTTAAAATTACAAATTTAAAAATGTTGGAAGTGTTAATTAGGAACTGTTAGTTTAATCCTCAAAATAAGGTAATAATCAGCATATATGTGCAAAAGTTGTCAAATTTCATTCACATATTGGTGAATGTTTTCCAAGTATTACACAAGAAAAAAACTATTAAATTATTTTTTAATTTATATTTATTTATGTACACACACAATATCTATATTACAATTCTATAATACAATATTATATTATAACATGTAATAATGTATGAATTTATAATTCTGTTATATAATTTTATGAGAGAAATAAAATATTTCAAATATTTCATTTATTTTTGATTGTATATTACAAAAATAAAGCAAACAATATTATATAATTATAACTTTTTTAGCTGAAAAGATTTTAAAATTCCATCGTTCGTTTCAAATTTCTCTCGATCCCGAACAAAGATTTTAATAAAATAATAACGAACTGTATTAATAAGACGGCACTTAGATTATCACTTTACGTGTCCGTCTGATATTGGCGTTTGTCAATTGTCTATTGACGCTTGTAATCTCGCTGCATCAGAGCTATCCATTATATTTTCAATGTATTTCCTTTTCGTGATTCAGTTTTACAATTACACGCCGTTTATGTTGTCCCACCGTCTCCCATCATCTGCGGCGGGATCGCAGTTAAACGCCCGGCAAGATCATTAAGAGAGAATTATAAGCAGATACGTTGACGATATGAGAGCGAAGTGTTACGGGCGGGAATGTGGAACGTATCTCGTGAATGAACAGTTATAGACACCGGGTGAAGGTTGATATATACTTCGGAGGAGATCAGAGAACACGGAAGCATTTATCTAACCACCGTTGACGGCCATTCGGGGGAAGAATTTCACCTCGAGGCATCACTCCGTAATGTTTTATTTCACGAGTTTTTCTCCCCGCGGTAAAGGAGTTACTTTCGCATTAATGTGTGAGATAATCTCTCGAACGGAAGAATCCTGTCTATCGCCTGAGAGAATCACGTATCGTAGTGAGGTATCGCGACGGCAAGTTCCGGCGAATTATCTTTATAAGACATTAGACGAGAGAAAAAGAGTGCTGTATAAAACGCTATTAATACGATTCCGAGCACGTAAAACGAGAATTAAATGTGGCGTTGTGGAAGCAATATAAGCATATAAAAAATATTTTTAAAGTGTTTTAAAAAACGTTTAGAAGACAGGAAACTGATCGGAAATCGGCTTGTCGTAGATGGATATAATGACGGCTGTACCTTCGTTCTTGCAGGCACAGGAAGAAACATCAGACACTTGCCCTGCGTGTCACGCAGGAGCGGTGAGAAAGGTGTGTGCATGTTCGCGTTCACCTGCGCGAAGGCTAATGGCACGCATCTTGGCACCTGCATCGATCGCTTCTACTTCGGTAGCTGCTGCAAGATTGACGACGAGCCGGACATCTTCCCGCAGGATAACAGCATTGACGACGGCCTGCCGCCGCCAAGGCCGTTCATCACGACTCGTAGTCCGATCGGGAGCAGCGGCATACCGGAGTACTTCGCGAGGCCCAAGCCGACCGACGAGAAGAAACCAGCCGAGGCTTCACAAATCACGGCAAGTAGACGATCGCTAATGAGCAGCGAGCCGGCTTAGCACGTTTCGCCATGTGTCAATAGAAATGAGCGGCGTGACAGCTCCTAGAGACGGTTCGATGGAATCGAAGTAACGTCCTTCGAAATAAATAACTACTCTGTCAAATCATTTGCAGCGAACTTGGTGTTCGATAAAACAGAACTGTGAACTGATAATATAAATGATTCGCCTCCTTTTTGACGATAGATTAATTTAAATCTTTTTATGTACTTTTATCTAAGATAGTATGTGATTATCGTAATTTCATCTTATCCCATAAATTTTAGATTTAGGAAAAGGAATAAGTTTTTAACGACAGTGACTAATGGTAAAGAGTGAAGGAGGAAATTTGGATTACGATACGCGAGAAGAAACGAGACGTGACATTTTCTCAGCTCATTCAAATATGTTATAATAACTTTCTCTGCATGAGATCATCGAGATAGACACAGTAGCTCGCGTGATCTCACAATTGATTCATGGATTAAAGAAAGAAAGTTGCTCATTAAAGCGCCTAATGATCAGTAGGTAATATGTATAAGAATCTAATTTACAAACACGTGAGAATTTTGCAATTTTTTGACTACACTATTGATACATCAAATCTGGCTGAATAAAAATCTTCATTTTTTTTTATTAACATTCAATATTCGTAGATGTGGTAATCTTCATTTAAAATGTATTTTCTTTAAAATATATGCTGTGTCACGAAACCCTGCGTCACGAAACATAAAATTTTAATTTCGTTTATGGAAAACAGATTAATTTTTCATTTAATGAATTAATTAGAGATAAGTTAATTCTACTAGTCAGACTGTTTTTGCTTTTAAAAGTATAATTTACCGAATCATATTGCGTCTACATTAATAATCAATTTATTAATTTTATAATTCTATAGACAATTCCTGTATCCTTGAATACGCAAAGCACGCAGACTTCAGCGAATACGAGAGAGACGACGAAATTCGTGACAAAGAAGCCAACGATCACGACGATAGAAACGACTACGCAGACTACTCGCCTATCGACATTCCAAACCGTGCAAAGCGCCGGACCTACTACGGAAGCCACGTTGTTGAAGAAAGCCAATAGTACTGTAAATATTCCATCAAGTATATCACCAAGTACAACGAGACGACCTACGAAACCTTCCACTTTGGCCTCTATTCTACGACCTAGCACTGTGAATGTAACGAAACTGGCGATTACCACAACAGTTTCGAAAGGGACCACAAAGAAACCTGTTATTTCCACGACAACAGTGCAGAGACCAACGGTGCAGACCTCCCAGAAACCACTTCCTTTGACTACTCGTAGGCCGATTCTTCAATCAACCACGACTACGATAAAGAACGTTCTCGCGACTACCACGCAGAAAGCGGTGCCTTCAACTAGATTCCCACCGAGAAACACGACGTCGGTCAAACCGCTGACTCAGGCGACCACGAGGAAGCCTAGCACTAAAAGACCTAGTACCACCGTGATAACGAAACGCCCAATAGTGACCACGAAGAAACCCATCACATTGAGACCGTTGACTCCTTCAAAGCCTCTCACGACTTCTAGCTTTGGCACGACTTTACCGGTGACGACCAAGCCTCATTCAACCTCTGGATCGTTCAGCAGCGTCGGATCTTCTAGCGCGAGCGTCGATCGAGCAACGGAGAGTACTTTAGCCTCCACTGGAATTAGACCATCGACTGCGACAACGGCAACTACGAGCGTAAGCAGTCACAAGACCACCACTACGACGAAGAGTCCGGATCACAAGGTATCTACTACAAAAACAACGACTCCGAAGACGACCTCGAAGACGACAACGAAATCATCGACGATCAGGACAACCACCGTCAGATCGACAACGGCTAAAACAACGATCGGCAACAAATCGACCACGTCTAGACCACCATCGCCGACTACGACGAGGTTGAAACCCACTAAGATCACTAGTACGACAACAAAGACTACTAGACCCGAATATACCAGCACCACGGAGAGAACGAGACCGTTATCATCAACTGTCAGTTCAACGGTTGGTGTTACGAAACTAAGACCCAGCACGACGAAACCAACACCCTTGACGAAGATTCCCGTGAACACATCTAGCATCGTGGAGGTCACCACAAGTATCTCGAGTTCGATATCCATGTTTACCGTTAGGAACGAGAGCACCTCGACCCACGTACCTCCTACCGAGGGTCAGAATGTTAATCACACCCTCGAGGAAATCCCGTTGACTACCTATTCGCCAGGATTAGTGACGTGGAGCTCCAACTCCGATGAAGTTTCCACGAAGGCGTCCAACGAAACGTCTTCGTCAACGTCAACGGTAGCTACGACGGCAGGTGAATAAAATGTTTTCAAATTTCTTTCCTATCTTCTATATCAAAATATTATAAATCAATTGGAGAATTGCATGAAATAATTTTAACTATAATATTTAATTACAATGTTAACTTAATTATATTATTAATTATAATATATTAATTGTTTTTGAATTGTTTTCGTTTGTTGGTTCTCACAATATTAAAAACAGGAAGATTTTAAAATTTTAACGATTAATATCGTTGATCTGAAACAAAAGGCGAAAGCAAAAGACATTAAATTTACATAGCAACACAATCCGTCAGGCTTTCGCTATTCCCAGTGTTTTGATGCACGCGGCGTGCCATGCCATACAACGTGGATCGCTATCATGATTTCTTACTGACGGCAAGGGCTTCGCGTTACACAATGAACGTTCGTTTTCTTCGATTTCACCGGTTAGCATACAGACGTGGAACGAATAAGGTTGCTAATCACGTTTCCGATAGTTCCTCGAAGGGCCAATCGATGTCGACGAAGAGAGCATATATAAAATCCGCAACTGCCCATTGCAAAGTGTAAAGGGACGTTAATACTCCACGAAAATTTATTACCGAGTGAAGAGAATTAAATATAAACTAAAATAACTTTTTTTCGAGTATTATGAGAAAAAAATCAAAATTAAATTCACAATTTATAAAGTTCAGAGATCATATCTGAAATAGACTATTATTCTTCATCCGTTACAAGTAACCGTTTTTTGCCTTTTCCAATCTTTATTTGTAAGTTTACATCTTTCTATTTAAAATTTTAATATCATGCTCACGATTCAAAAGAGTATTGTCCATTGCTTCCAAAGCACAAGTTCACTTTTAATAAGATTTTAAGATTAACAATCCGGTATAATTGTTTCGATCGAATATTGTTACGCGCGCCAAGTTCAAGAAGACGTCACACCTCTTTAAACGATATAATTGCATCTCGATTGCATGCAGCGCAAAAGTGAGCTACATAAGTAGGTAATCCGTCTCGCATTCTGCGTTCATTCGACAAGCGGTTACTTTATTCTACCCGAATGAGCCGAGCTCATTGTGGATGCGAGCCAAGGTCGTTCCTCGGACCCTAGAAAAGATAATCGCGTAGAGACACTGTGTGGATCATGCCGTTGCTCCAATAGCGCGGCACTCTGATACATCGTCGGGATAGAATGTCGTAACGGTTCACGTGCCGGCCATCCCGGGATCTCCGCCGACGCAATTACGGTCATCTCTCCCTTATGTACCTCTATCCGTCTCGTTGCGCGCGCAAGACTTCGAATTATTTTCTAATAACTATGATTCGCTTCGCTATCTCGCAAGAGAAAAAAAAACAGAACTCGCTCTTCTCTCGACCACCCCAAATTGGAGAATCAAATCGGTTCGCGCCGCCTCGAATTAGCATTGTATATCTGCTCGAAACAAACTAACATTCTCTAAAAAACGAACTTAACATTCTTCTAATTTCTTCTTTTCGGTATATGTGCTAGAATATCCTGCTGGATGAATTTTTACTCGATTTTAAAGTCAATTTATTTTCTCAACGAATTATTTCTCCTGCGATAAGTTATCTATTTTTGGTTCTCCTAAAATAGATAAAAAGAATCATAGTTTTTTAATTCGTAAATTCGCGACTAATTAAAGTACAAGTAAGTTTTGTATTTATTACATCTGTTCGCTTCGCAGAGCAAGCGGAAACTGATTGGGCGCCGATAACGACTCCGGATGGTTGGATAATGATTCAGTCGCCTACCACCGAAAAGTTACCGCAGACTCAGGAGTCGACGACCGAACCGGTTGCGGAATCCACTATACAGTCTTTGACTTCTGGTAAGGCATATTAATTGTAGCCTTTGTGAGCACTCCGCGGTTTGTGAGTTTGCTCGCGATCAAAGAACTTTCAAGACCTTAGCAAATGTAATCATATAAACGAGCGGCAACTTGGAAGGAATATCTTCTAACGAGTTGTAATAACAAGAAGTTAACTGGAAGTTCTCAATAAATCTTAGTATTACAGCAATCTATTTCTGATACAATTTTCTTCTGTTGAAGCTTTTTACGATTGCACGCAATTTAAATTTTATATGTGAATTTTATATAGAAAATTGCATCACTCTTTTTATTTTATGTAACAATGCTTAATTCACTAATCTCTTACTACTTTGGATTTCCAGCCAAACCGATAACGGAGAGCACTATCATCCCCGACACCACGAAGAAACCAACGGTGACCACTTTGCTGTCAACGATCGCCAGCGTTACGATCGACACGGAACTTCCGGTACCGATGGAGACCCTCAATATGTCGGACTACAAACAAGGTTAATACTCAAATGCTGAACGGATTACGGTGTAATATTACAACGAGTGCTTCACGTGCACGTCGAGCGGGTGCATGAATAAAAGAAATTAGATCGTTCCCAGACTGGGTGACCGGAACGAATCGTTACTCGACTAGAACTAGTCTCAGGACTAAAAACAAAATGACGGGTGAAATGCGGAACTGGATTCGGGTCACTGTCGGAATTCACGTTATTCCGTTCGATTTTGCCCCAGTTAAATCCTGAAGATGATCCAACTTCTGATCACACAGCGACGCTTTCATCTTCTCCTCGCGGTAATATTAAACTTCTCGTTTGATAAGGCAGACATCTCTATTAATTCTAACACAGAAATCGCACGTGCACGTTTTGCAAGCAAAAGACAATTCTGAGAAAATGATTTGCGTCCATATAGAATTTTCTGACATTTTGCTCGCGAGATATTTTAATATCATAATTTTCAAATCTTCAAAATTTTCGCAATTTTCAATTATTAAAACGGTCCGCAGTTTTTCGCATATTCTTAATCGTCATATACTTCAAATAAAAATCACTTTTTAAGATTACCATATAATTTTTGTCACTTACATTTTATTTAAGTAGTTATAATCACATTGCGCGCGATTACTTACAATATAGCAAACGCTATATTTTATGGATTAACGATTACTCGACCACCTCTTATGCCATTATCTAAGTTGCCATCATCTAAGTTGCATAATCAATAGTACAACTTAATTTAAATAATGATAGTATAGTCATAAATTTTAACGCCAGTAATTTCCCGTAATCGATGCGATGCGCGTCGTGTGCCGCAAGTACGCAGGCGATATTGCCGATACAAAAATTCTAATTCCGCCTACGGGCAGACAAAAGAATTATGTGAGCGACGCATCCGCGCAACGGTACCGGTTCATCCAGTTGAACAAACGCAGCGCGTCCGTTCTCCAACATGACCGTCCAATTGGGACTGATGCGATTTAACTCGACGATGTTTATTCTCGCAGTGTGCGGGCGAAGACTGTTCCCAGAGCCCAAGATCGTCGGTGGTGATCGAAGCTCCTTCGGAAAATGGCCTTGGCAGGTGAGCATCAAAATCGTCTAATTAAAATTTCTAATTAAGCAGATACATCGAATCGTGACATTTTGCCACGTTAACATTTTATACACTTTGTTTAAACATTAATGTGTTATCCAATTCTTTTGGAATGCTTATTCATTACACATTTTAAACCAAATAAGATGATTACTTGAAGATAATTCGTGTTAAGTATGTAATTTAAAAGATCAAGTAAAAAAGAAATATAATAAAATTTAATAAAATTTAATCTTTCTGAGATCGTTACAAATCAAAATTCACCGCTATTCGCTTCATTGCTTCCTCAACGAACGCAATTGCAACAATAAATTATTTTAGATATGTAGGAAGACGACGTAATCATGATGACGGTCTCTCTCACGTCAATAACAACAATCATTTTATTACGTAATAGAGATAATGCGTAGATCGATCGTCGCACAACGCGACATACGGGGATTGATTTCCTCACATGGCGGATTTCCTTGCAGATTTCATTACGTCAATGGCGATCGCAGACGTATCTGCACAAATGCGGCGCGGCATTGTTGAACGAGAACTGGGCTATTACCGCGGCGCACTGCGTCGAAAGGTAAGTGTTTGCCATGGCTGCAACGTAATCAAGTTTTCTCCCACTCGCACGATCAACTCACCCATCCGTGGCGTTCTTTAACACGTTGCCTTCTCGCGATAACACGCGCTTATGATATCCACGCGCGATGAAAAGAAATTGTCTCCTCCTATATAAACATTTTCTCATCTAGCGCTTCTCATATTTGAGAAGCGCGACCAAGGCTATGACGTGGATTGTCGTCCTAAAGTAGAGCATCGTAAGAAGCTTCATGTTATACCTTTCAAGAAAATTAGAATTCCGAGAGTTTCTCTTGAATTTTATTTTTTACTGTTAATTTTACTGTTAATTAATTTTACTGTTCGTATTATCATCATCACGTTTCAAACCCATTCCTAGAATTTGTTTTCATTTTTCAACGCTGAACTTTTTTAATGTACATACATTCTTAATTATACATTATTATTTGAGGTGCAACGCAAGCCACTGCCACTAGCGTTTTGTTTCCGGAATTTCTCGGTAAATTAATACATCAATATGTATTTTGCAGTGTACCACCTAGTGATCTATTATTAAGAATCGGCGAACACGATTTAGCGAATGAAGACGAGCCGTATGGGTATCAGGAAAGAAGAGTGCAGATTGTGGCGAGCCACCCGCAATTTGACGCGCGTACCTTCGAGTACGATCTCGCTCTGTTGCGATTCTACGAGCCCCTTGTGCCCTTCCAACCGAACGTCTTGCCGATCTGCCTGCCCGATGACGATGAAACCTACGTTGGTCGTACCGCCTACGTCACTGGTTGGGGCAGACTTTACGACGGTATTAAAATGCACAGTCATAATTAATTAAAGTGAATTAACAATAACACGATTTTACATTCTCATATTAATATCCAATACACGTTAATATTAAAATTGTAGACTATTTTAAAGTACTTTAAGTATTTAAAGTACTTTAAGTATTCAACTTTTGTAGACTATTTTAGAGTACTTTAAGTATTTAAATATGCTCACGATTCAAAAGAGTATTGTCCATTGCTTCCAACTTTTGTAAATTATTTTAAAGTACTTTAAGCACTTAAGTACTTTAAAATAATCCACATAAGTATTTAGTACCTTCCCACACAGCATGCAATATCTAAAAGATGTCCAGAAGATATCCCGAAGACATTTTTAGGCGATAGGATATCTTTGGGATATCTTCTGGGCGTCTTGTGGATATGCATGCTGTGTGGGTTTAGTACTTTAGTACTTAAAGTACTTTAAAATAGTCTACAAAAGTACTTAGACCCCGCGAGATAAACTATTGTCACTCATCGCGCAGATGCTTGAGAATATTTTTACCTACTTTTGCAGAGGGACCACTACCGTCCGTGTTACAGGAGGTTGCAGTACCGGTTATCAATAATACCGTATGCGAAGCAATGTATAGAAACGCGGGTTACATCGAGCACATTCCACACATATTTATCTGCGCCGGTTGGAAGAATGGTGGATTCGATTCTTGCGAGGTCAGTTCTCATTTCTTGTTTGCAATTTTACACACAAATCAAGAAAATCATTATTCGTCTCAAATTTTTCGTGATTTAAAATAGCAATTAAATAAATATTACTGCCATATAATTTACATATCTCGATAATATACATAATTCTGATGGTCACATATCGCTGTGTTACAGCAAAAATATTTTAGAAATTTCTAGAAGATTTTGAAACGTCTTTTAGATAATATTCAGACGCCTTTTGAACATTACAGTTGTCTAAGAATTCATTATCATCGATACGAAAGTTTTTGTAGCAATATATTCAAACTTGCTACTTTCTATCCTCTTTAGGGTGACAGCGGTGGTCCGATGGTCATCCAAAGAGCGCGAGACAAGCGATGGATTCTTGCCGGAATCATCAGCTGGGGAATTGGTTGCGCCGCGCCCAATCAGCCCGGCGTTTACACGCGTATATCGGAGTTTCGCGAATGGATCAATCAGATCCTACAGTTCTAAGCATCTCGGCGAAAGAGCGTGACTTGCGCTCGAAATTCGCGCTTTTGCATCGCGCCGACTCCTATGGACGTAACGATCGTCAAGCGGACGGACGGCACCATCTGCCGGAGCTGTGAGCCAAGTGCAATTTAGTGGAAAAATCTAAGAGATCCCAGCGCGGGGATTCACAGAGATCTGTGCGCGTGTTGCGAACTCGGACGACATGTGGAGCCACTGATTCGATTTTCGAAGTGTGAAGCCGCGACGTACACGCGATTTCCCGGGCAAATCCGACGTGTTACAACGATACGGGACAAAGGGACAAAAGGTGGTATCGATTTGCGATGTCGGAGACACTGTGAATACCAGTGATAAGCATATCGGACTTTGTGACAAAGGATCGAAACTTTTGATCTTAGATTCCTTTATCTAGAATCGACTTAAAATAATTTCAGAACGTGGAATTATTTTTTAAACATAAATTATTCTTTTAGATATTCCTCAATAGCATTAACTTCTTCAATTTTACTCCTTCTACCAAACATGTGTTGATTGTTTTTCTAATGTGTTCATTTTGCTCAAAGCCTGATTTAACGAATGCATATAAAAGTTGCGCTAATTAATAGATCTACAAAGGAAACGTTGAATCTGTTATTAATTTTCCAACAATAGAAAAAATATGATAATTTGTTTATTGAATCTTGACTACTCAATAATTTCTGAAGATAATTTTTAGCTTCAAATTCAAATAAATTAAAAAATAATGTGAATCAAAATGCAATATATTTTATAACTTAACAAAAAATTTTTCTAGACAATTTTATTCAACTTGAATCGAAATTATTGTTCGATTCTTGCAAAAATATTTGCAATTTAATATTTTTTATATCTTCTTATCTATTTTAAAGCGATTAATCGTGAAGCTACTGTGATTCAGAATTTACATATTTTTTAAACATGTATTTATATAAAAAAATATAGTGGAATAAGTTTTTGAATCACAGTGTGCGCAAAAACTGTCTATGTAAATGTTGTTACGCGGTACAACAAACATTCTACGATATCATCCACAAATATTTGAAGCGAAAACATGAACATCTGAAAAAATGAATATAATTCATAAAAATCTATATTTTTTAATGAGTTTTCCAACATTTATCTATCGATGAACAAAATTCGTCAAACTTTTCGTCAGCTTTCTAAACATTTTTTAGACACAAGAATTATTAGATTTGTGTCCGGCCTTATATTTAAGTTTCTATACATATTGCAATTTATATATTTATAAATTTATATATTTATAAATTGCAATATGTATATAACCGAGCGCAGAATAAACAAAGTATCCCAAAATCGCTGGATGAAAGAAAGATCGACTCCAAATTTCTCAGATTAAATGTAAAATTATATTCGATTATTTTAGAATAATTAAATAAAACGAATAATCAATATGCACGATGTGTACATATCATTTATCAATTGTTTATGGGAAGATTCAATGTCAATATCTGCGGTAATCGAGTTGCGAGGCAATTGTTACTGTGATTTAATATTCCATGCCGTCAATCACATGCAGTTTCCCTTGCTATAAATTTACATAGTAATTTTCCAGCGAATTCTAATGGGAATTTCAGTGCATTCTTCGAAGCTCATGAATATCCAGTTATCCCGATTGATCCTGGGAAGAAACGAAGGGAAATACGCCCGACTACGGCTTTCCGTATAAATTTCCGTCCCTTTCTCCTCCTTTCTATGACGAGCACTTCACTTCATAGTTACTTGAGTATAGTCTCAAGTGAAAACAAATTAACGGTGCGCTAATGGTAAAAACGTGCTCATTAATCTCAATGGCTCGTTCGTGAGCCATCAAGCGATTCATTACATACATTTTCGTCTAAAGAATATGTTCCACGTAAATTGTAAGTTAAATTCAATCGGACCGGAAGAAAGACAAACGCAATAGTACCGCGAGATACATGTATCGCGATATTATTTAATTAAATTTATATAAAAAATCTATATCTATAAATACATAGATTATATTATATATACATATGTACACAGCGACATACGTATGCGTGTAATTTAATCGCGCACGTTTCAGATGGGATTTATGAAGAGATACTCTGTATCGCGCTTTTTAACGACATTTGCCAGAGCGCTTTATTAATTATTCAGAAATACCTCGCATGATTGCGTCAACAGTTCAAGCAGCTCTACATGTCCGGTGATTACTCGAAAAGTATATCATGTCGTCTCGTATTCACGTTACCGCGCGGCGGATGTTTCTCGCTAATTAAAGGCAAATGTCGCAGCGCGAGATACTACAATCGGAATAACGCGATTCCGTTTGCACATGTAAATATTCGGTATCGATCGGATTGTGGTGCAGAATTACGCGCGGCGGATTTCTCACACCTACCCGCTTTCCATATCTCGCCACCACATCCGCCTTTGTACTTAAACAGACGAGCATTAAAAAGCGATCGTTCACATCCGCAAAAGCTGCGCCGAGCTGTATCGATGGTACTCCCAACCCCAACCCCCTTTTTTCCTCTCTCCTCCGCTTGCCTATGCACCGCGTGCATTGTATGCCCCTCTTACGTCATCGCCAGTGCATCCCCCACGATGCGTGGCACCGCGAACAATGATGTAGGCGTTTGATATTTACGCGCTGAGAGAGTTCGTGATTTCGAACATCGCCCACGCGCCGCAGACGCCCACCTCTCGGTGGGCTGGGCGCCAGCGCAAAGACAGACGAGAATTTTGCGAAATTGAGTTCGCCCCTCTAATGAACGGCACTCGATAAACTTCTAACGAGGCGAGATTGTAATACGACGCGAGCGTTTGACGCGAAAGCTTTGACATCGTTAAAATTTATATTTACGAAAATTCTCGAGACACTCGTTTATCCCCCTCTCCCGTTGAGAGTATAAGTGACACCTTTCGTTGTTAAAGTGCTGTAAAGCTTTGTTGACATACATGTATATCTTGAAATTTTTTCACCGAAAAACAAGATAAATTGGAAAAATCAAAACCGGAGTTATTTATAACCAGGATGAATTAAATTTTCATGCATTTAACTTATGAGTTAATATGCTGAATGAATTGAATTCGTATACATTCTATTGATATCAAAACGCAACAAATATAAATAAAAAATTAATATGAATATGAAAAAACTAGATCGAGCTACAAATAAACGCCTATACAGAAAGCGAGAATTTTTGCGACATAACAAATTCAATTTAGGCTTTTATTCATAGGCCGGTATTCATAGTCGGTTCTTATATTTAAGATCATCTTAAGTACAATTTAAGATGTCATAAATCGTATTAGCGTCTTAAGACATTACTTAAGACGGTCTTAAAATAAGAACGGGCTATGAATATCGGCCATAGTATTTCTCACATTAGAGTGCTAAATGCGTGCGTTGCATATCGACTATAAATTTTTCCGATGCTAACAGCGCGTTGTCAATGTTCATTAAAAATCGAGATCGTCTCTGAAAAAAATCGGCTTTCCTTCTCGTACAAAAGATATCGGCCGATCAGCCGTGAAGCATCTTTCAGATACAGTTGAAATTCGATGGACTCGTCTCGAAACATCTAATCATCACTATCATTGCTTCGAGACAAGTGTATTTAACAAGCATAGTTAATTATCGCAGATACCAATTGCGACATGTATTCGACGACTGTCGAGTATCATTGTGGTTGTTTCATGCATTGCTATAGTATCCGTATAATTGTAATTGCGAAACCGACTTCACATTAAATGTAGCAAATTCGAATTCCTCGATATATGAGATTCAGTCACGAGAACGCAAATATACGAGAGGGAAAATTTCGCGTAGCAAAATCTATTTTAAGCATCATCATCCTTTGGAGCTAAAAATGAAGGTATATAAAAAATTAAAAATCCTTTTTTCTTTTCTTTTCACGTTATTTTCTTGTCGAGAGTGTATTTCAGAAGAATTAAAATGCGCCGTAAAATGTATTCTCATACCACTCTAGTGGATAAATATGTGAAGAAAAGTCCTCTCGTGATCTCAAATGGAGATAAACGAAATACAGAAGTATGCGACATTATTTAAATACACCCGTCTTTTCATTACATGCGAAATTATCATGTAGAAAGATATCGTAGAGAGTTAAATTATAATTGCAAATTGATAAAAAGATATTATTTTTTAAGTAATATGTTAATAAAATTTTAATTCGCGAGTTTGCTGTAAGGAAAAGTTGTCATACAGAATTTGTAGAACAGTACAATGCACAATACTTCTAGTACACTCTGTATATACCGCTACGATAGACGTAAAACAACAAAGCAAACGAGCAGCATTAATGAGAATCGAGATTGAAAAGCTTGTTGTTTTACTCAACGCAAACAGAAAAGAGAGAGGGAGAAAGAGAGAGAGAGAGAGAGAGAAAGGTTCCATTGTAACTCTCAGGCTAGGTAAAATGGTTCTTTCTGTATTATTTCTCTCACTATATTTACCACAGTAATGAGTTTGAGACAATGTTATGACCGCGATTTATCTATGCGTTTCTCTATGCAAGGCTTGATTTATTTATAAATATTTACAGGTAAAATCTTTCGCATCTATTAATTAATATTTATTACGATTTGTAACCACATTGTTGACAGGAATATTTTTCAGAATTTTTCCTTGGTTTCTTTAATGTTACAGTTTAATTTATTTTAATTAAAATGTTTATTGTTTAAATAATAATTGTTACGATTCTATTGAAAATTTTAATTAGAACAAAAAGTAACAATCAGAAAACTTTGTAATTGTAAAAGAAATGCAACTTTCGTTTCATTATCCGCACATGAGGTCTGCACGTGGATAAATAACCACGCTTTATATTCCCCGATCAAAGTACGAGCCGTCCTAGAAAGGAGAAGAGAGAATCGCGGTTTTTAAATTAGTTTTAATGGGGTAAACACGACACAATCGTTGCAACCGATTTATGCGGCAGTACAATTCTTTCGGAATGTGACTCTCTCTCTTCTCCTTTCTCGCGATTTCATTGGCACGCTGTGACTCGGCGCGACAAAATAAGCTTGTTAAAATAATGTTTGCGCTCGAAAGCGATTTATGTGAACAACTTTTTCCCGACACAATGCCGTAATGGAATTCAACGATACAATTCGTGTTGCTCGAGCTTGATGGATACGTCAATTGAGTCTAGTGGACTTTTTTGAGATCCGTTATACGTGTTATACTCGCGCAAAGAAAATATAAATTTCTAAACACTGCTATAAAATTTCTTTAATATCCAATTTTTTTACTCGCGATGATGAGCGTTCCGCGTCTATCGATTTACATTTATTACTTTTCTCTTCACGCTTTCTCATGTCTCTTTTGAATCGGAGCTTCCGGAATGCTGCCTTCATTCCATCTACTTGTCACTTCCGGTTTTAACGCGCACTCGTAATTATCGGTTCTACACGAAAAATAAGTAAATTATTGTAATTATTAAATTAACTAACGCGCACGGCTGAGATATCGTCAGATGTGCCTAGTCAACGGCAACCTAAACCAGTGGATAAATTTGCCTCGAATCTAGATAAGCGCTCGGCATTGGCATTGAAAAGTTGAAGAATAAATATCTGAAATTGGGTCAATGTTTGTAATAATTAAACTCGACATTAGCGAACTTGCTTTAGAAAATAAGGATTATCTCCGGTTACTAAACGAAAACAACGTTCTTGAAAAGTTCTTTGAACTTATTATCTTCAACTTACTTCATTACTTTTAATTTTGCTCAAGGCACTTTTACGCTTCACATTCAGGATACGTTAGCATAATATCCTTCAAACTTGTGATAAAAGATAGTTAAATATGATAATAAAATAATTATGTAGGTACTTAGAGTCTTCTGGTAATCAAAAAATATTAGCCCTCGTATAATATCCTGGAAAAAAATGTGTTATATAAAAATATATATAATTCTAAATAAAATATGTCCATATACGTTTCCTTTCTTTTTATATAATTTCTATCCGTATATATACGAAAAATAATAAGAAGAATAATTAAAAAATAATTAGAAAAATAACTTCTGGATTGTTTTTACAAAAAATAAAATTGTGATTAGATTATACAATATTCTGTACAGGGTGTCCCATTTTAAAATATCTCGGAAACAAAGCATTTTAGAGAAAAATGTTTCATACAAAAGTTATTTGACTTTGAGGGGGACATAAGATGGGTCAAACGAAATTTTTCTAGGTGGAGGCGTTTCGGAGATTTAAAGATAACCTTTGATTTTTTAAATGGAATTATATGATTTTTTAAATCTAATATGATGCCTCTAGTTATTCTGCACATAAAAGTATTAAGGTAAAGTTATCAAAAAATCAATAGTTTCCGAGATATTTTAC